>PKMM01019945.1:846068-917092 GCA_002933915.1 Eutrema heterophyllum
TTTTAAAAAAAATTTGGCATGCGGTTAGTGGGAATCATTTGATTGTATTGTCCTCGGTGAGGATTGTAACTTAATTACAAAAGAGAGCTTAACCGGCTTTAGAGTTAGACATTGCCAAAAAGAAAACCAAAAAAAAAAACTTTGTTACAGTTCAACTTCTACCTAGCCAAAGAGGCATTAGATCTTTAGATTGCTGATTGTATGATAAGAGTCTTATTTTTTTGTCTTGCCTTGGTCAATTGTTGATTGTATGATAAGAGTCATCGACATTTGTTTTACACTTGCTATTATCTTGATAGCTCCCATGATATTTCTATGTTCAACTGTCAGACACCACTTTAACATCAACAATGGAATAGTTTCTCACTTTACCCGACCAGATCCTTGCTAGAGGGAAGATCAGCGTACATAGAAATAAGATCTTCCAAGGAACAAAATCATTGGTCATCAATTTCTCAAGGGACTCGGGGAAAGCAATAATCATTCCTGATGATTCAGATAATTTGAAAAAAGTGACTTATCTACTAAAGTAAAGTTCAAAATGTTGTCTTCTAAACATCATTTTCTTTCTTCCTTTTTACATGTAAGACATGTTCTTCTGATTTTTTGTTTTTTTTTTTCTGATTTTTTGTTTTAAATTATTATTATAATAAAGAAATAAATAAAATAAAATTATTTAGGGGAATTGAGTATTTTAGGTGGATATACGGGTTGGGTTTTAGTGAATCGGATTTTTTGTTCGGTTTAGTTTCGTGGTTTGATGGTTTTGTACTGGTTTAGATTACAAACCGTCAAAACCAACATATGTGGGGATATACGTTTCAAATTTTTTTTCAGGGGGATTAAGGTCTTCAACTTTGTTTTCGTGGGGTTATAGAACGAGCGCATAGTTCATGAGACATATGATGCTATGCGATAGTTCTCGTGGGGAAATAGATCGTCGACCCAACTAAAAATAAATGTTGCCTCATGCAAGGATCAACAAAGTATATCAAAACTCTACGGTTCACCTACAGAGGCTTGAGATCTGTACAAACACTTCGGTTCTCTACTAAAATAAGTTTTTCTCTACAACTAAAAATAATTGTTATGGGATCAATTAATAAAATTATATATTCATAAAAATACTTTTTTCCTCTCTACCAAATTATTATTTTTATATAACCACCCGCGCGTAGCGCGGAATAACCCCTAGTAACCGATAAAAGCACTAATGATAATGAAACCAAAACCAAAGCACGTGAGCACAAACCCAAAACTCTTAAAAGCACTAACAATCTCTCCATACAATCTTGCACCAATACCAAATCATATTTTTTTTTAAAAACCAAAACCAAAGCACGTTAACACAAACCCAAAACTTATTTTTTAAGAAATCATCCATTAACTTCTAATTAAACCTTACGTGGATATACACATCCACACACTGACACACTTCACATCATCATCCGGATCTTCTCCGGACTCCTTCACTTTCTTCTCTAATTATTACAACATCCATGATCTCTCTCGAGGGTGAGATCGCACGACTTCTGATGCAGAAGCTCTAACTCCGATTCTCTAAAATCGAAGGTTCTGATACCATGTTAAACTAAATAGATTGCTATGAATATTATGTATTATTGATCTCAATGGTAAAGATACATATATATAGGTTATATTTTATGCTAAACCTATTAAGAAAAGGAAATAGATAAATATGAATAAATAAATATTCTAAATCTCTTAATCCTTATCACAATAGGATCTGTAGAATATTCTTCGGGTTTGAACTTCACGGACTTCACTTCATAAATGGACTTTGACGGTCCACAATAGTTGTTCCGCAAGATACACGTCTTACGGTCCATGTTATCTCTAATAATGAGCTTGAATCTTACTATTTTAACGCACTTAACATAACATATCTAACTATTGTGGCATAAAGAATTAACTCCAACGCCTCCTATTAATTTAGTTGTATTTTATTATATTCATTAATTTATTTAGTATTAGTTTATAGAGATTGTACTATAGTAAAATTAACGATTTACACACAAAAAACACTTTTTGAGATTTGAGTTACAAAGTCTCTTTGTGTTATAAGTATTACAAATGGCAAAAAAGAGAACTAGAGAAGAACGTGCTAAGAAAAAGACCGATAAATAGTATAGAATAGGATATTGAATTGTATTAATGTGTTGTCTCTTATTTGAGATAATAAGATACATATATAAACATTAAATTCATCTACATCTTGCTCTTCAAGTATTTCCATTTAGACTTCACGGATTTCACGGTCTTTACGGGCTTTGATGGCCCACAATACTTTGTTCGCAAGATACATGTCTTGCTTTCAAGTTATCTCCAATATTCCTCCGCACGACAAAGGTAGTACGTGAAACGCAAAATCTACAGTCACAAAACGGAACACCTATGTCGTGGACATCATGTAAAGGATGGACAAAACTATTATGTTTGTGAAATTGGTGAATATATTGAGTATACGAGCTCTGCTTATAAACACACAAAGAGAGGAACATACAAGGAAGGGAAATACACAGAGAGTTATTGTAGCGTAATTACAGTATTTGACATATATACTTTCTATATTCTATCACACCCCCTCAAGACGGACGGCGAGAGGTGAGTCCAATCTTGACTGCCAAGGTTTCAAAACGAGTGCGGGAAAGAGGGTTGGTTAGCATGTCTACTAATTGATCGGCAGAGGTAACATGAGACACACGAACCTGTCTACTTTAAACAAATTGGCGAACAAAGTGATAGTCCAAGGCGATGTGTTTCATCCGCGAGTGAAAGACTGGATTTTCGGCTAAGTACATGGCGCCAATATTGTCACAGTAAATTGTTGGTGTTCCTGGGATGTTGATGCCAAGTTCTGTGAGAAGGGAGGAGATCCAACAAATTTCTGTTGTGGTGGCTGCAACAGAACGATATTCGGCCTCGGTAGAGGATCGTGAGACGCTCGTTTGTTTCTTTGAAGACCACGCAATCGGATGGCCGCCGAGATAAACAATATAGGCTCCAGTTAATGTATAATCATCTTTGTTTCCTGCCCAGTCCACGTCACTGAAGGCATGTAGTATAGGCGTATTGTTGGCTTGCAGGAGAATCCCATGCGACATGGTTCCGAATAGATATCAAAGAATGCGCTTCACGATTGCCCAATGCTCGGTTGTGGGCATGTGCATGAATTATGACATTTTGTTGACAGCGAAAGAGATATCCGGGCGTGTGAGAGAGAGATATTGTAAGCTGCCAACTACAGCCCAGAATTCGGTTGCATCATCTAGTGTAGTGCCCGAGAAGAGTGTGAGCGTTCAGTCTGAGCACATTGGGGTGGACACTGATTTGGAATCAGTCATCTTCGTCTTATGTAGCAAATATACAATGTAACGATGTTGAGTTAGATGTAATCCAGATTTAGTGCGGTGAACCTCAATTCCTAAAAATATGAAAGATCACCCAAATCTTTTAAAGAAAAGCGTAGAGATAGGGATTCGATAAATCGGGTAATGTGGACATTGCAGTTTCCCGTGATGATGATGTCGTCCACATAGACCAGCATGTATAGGAGAACTCCATTTTGCTTGTACATGAACAAGGAATCATCAGCTAAGGAGTTCGTAAATCCTGATTGGAGAAGGAATGAGCGTAACTCATTGTACGACGCCCTTTGAGCATGTTTGAGTCCATAAATGGCTTTACATCATTTGCAGATGGCGTTTGGGTTGTCCTTGTCAAGAAATCCAACTGGTTGCGTCATGTAAACCTCGTCATAAAGATTTCCTTGAAGAAATGCGTTGTTAACATCAAGTTGTCGCATATGCCATTGATTCGAGACTGCGGTGCTGAGGACAATTCTAATGGTGGCAGGCTTGACAACCAGACTAAAAGTGTCGTGATAATCGATTCCCGGGCGTTGAGTGTAGCCTTTAGTCACTAGGCGTGCTTTGTACCTGTCAATTGATCCATTAGGTAATCGTTTGATAGTAAAAATCCACACGCAACCAACAACATTAGTAGCCTGTGATGAATTAACTAAATCCCAAGTATGATTTCAAATGTGAGAATTAATCTCCTCACTCATGGTGTTTCGCCAATGAGGACTTTTGAGAGCTTCAGCCACTGAAGTTGGTATTTTCTCCGATACATGTGTTATGGATGTGTGAAGATTAAGTTTTTGGACAGGTTTGCATTGACGATTGCTAGTACAAGTAGGAATGGGTTGAGGTGGCAGAGGAACATACGCAATAGGAGGAGACGATGATGACGTTGGAGGCAGACTTTGTTCCGATGAATCATTGTTGTGATCAGTGGAACAGGGAGAAGAGGATAAAGATCCTGAGGAGGTCGGTGCTGCTGGGTTCGTCTCTGCTTTAGGAGCAATGGGCTGAGTAGGCGGAAGACGAGATGGTTGAGGAATCACAGAGACCATAGGGTATCCTGAGTTTGCAAATCAGAAGTTTCATATTGTTCATGAGAATCAGAATGTATGATTGGAGAGGGTAACACAAATAGAAAAACCGATTCGTGAAAAATTACATGGCGAGACGTATAAATCCGAGATGTAGCTCTATCGAGACAGAAATGTGCAGTTTGAGTGATGGATACCCAAGGAAAACACATGGGGTAGACCGCGCATCGAGTTTATGCGATGCATAAGGTCGAATCCATGGGAAACACAAACACCCAAAAATTCTTAGTTTTTCAAATTTGGTGAAGAACCATATAATTTGAAAAGGCGTTTTTAAATCCAAAACCGGTGTGGGCATTCTATTAATTAGATATATCGCGGTTATAAAAGCATAAGTCCAATACTCTTTTGGTATAGAAGCATGCGACATAAGCGCTAAACCCGTCTCGACAATGTGTCTATGACGTCGTTCGGCAATACCATTATGTTCGGGAGTATGTGGAGGACTAGTCATATGATAAATACCATTGGTGGAGAGAAAATTGGCTAAACCAATATATTCACCCCCATTGTCACTATAGAGAGTTCTCAGCTTGAACTGAAATCGATTTTCAACTAATGCTTTGAACTTTGTGAATACATCATAAACTTGAGATTTTTATTTTAAAGGATACAACCATGTGTATCGAGTGAAATGATCAACAAAAATCACATAATATTTAAAACCATCGATGGAATGATAGGAGATGTCCAAACATCCGAGAAAACAATATCAAGAGGATGTAAAGATTTAAAAGTAGAGGTTGAAAAGGGCAACTTGTGCATTTTATTGATATAACAAGCGTTGCAAGGAGTAGCCATTAAAACATTCGAAGCAAGAGGTAAATGAAAATCAGAAACTACTTTTTGAACAATTGAAGGGCCGGATGGCCTAAACGAAAATGCCAATCCGACAAGGTTTTTTTTACGACATAAGCAAAAGCAAGTGATGGAGGTTTCGAGTTGACAGATTTTGGCCATTCATACGTTTCGTCTTAAGGCTTGCCTTCCAGACGAAGAGTTCCCGTTTAAAAATCTCTCACCTGAAAATATGTGGGAGTGAAGGTAACCGCCACATCATTAGTTTTGCATAATTGAAAAACAGAGATTAGATTTTTATCGAGAGATGAAACACATAAAACATTATTAAAGAGAAAGGGGCGAGTGTAAGAGGGTAAGGATAAAGAACCCGTGTGCGTAATTGGCAAAGCGGAGCCATCACCAAGAAGCACATCATCACCACCAGTAAAAGGATTATGTAGAGAGAGATTCGCCATGTCTGAAGTCATGTGATGGGAGGCACCCGAATCAACGAGCCGAGTAGAGGAATCAGAGATCATTGCAGCGTTTGCCCGGGGCTGCCATGATTGCGGTTGGGGGAAGGGTGCCACGACCGATGTGCATATTGCTGCTGCGACGATTGTTGAGGTGTTATAGAGCCCCGGACAATGCGAAAATCTAGACAGAATTTAGCACTGTGCCCATGTGTACCACACACTTGACAACGACCGAGGTACGACTTGGAAATCCTATTTTGATTTGAGTGGTGGCTGACGGAGCGATTCTGGTTGAAGTTGTTATTGATGTGATTGCGATTCTGTGAGCGAGAGCGAGTATCAGCCGCATGAGCAACAATTGGAGCACAGGAGGGTGAATCACCACATAAGAGAATTGCTTCGCGATTGAGCAGCTTCTCGTGAAAGTTCTGGGTATGATATTGGCTTATCGCATCCATTAATTGCATCGATCTCTGGTTTGTTGATATATCATGGTTTTTACCCGTTTTTAACCATGATATAGGTTTTGTTTTTAGAGTCTTTCAAGTATTTTTGGAGTCTTTTTGAGTCTTTTCAGGTTTTGACACGTTTGAAGCATAATTGGAGATATTGAAGCATTCTGGAGCTTTTTGGAGCAAAGCAGAGATCGTGTAGCTGGGACAACCGATTTGAAGCCCGAGTATCGACCGATACCACTTATGGTATCGATCGATACCGACTGCAGGAAAATAGGAAACGCAACTTTTTACAAGTCTAGAAAGTTTGCACCTTGGTCCAGAAGTCTTTAATTATTTACAATAAAGCCCAAAACGTGTTTTAACATTATAATTAGGTTTTTCAGCCACTTTTGTTGGAGACGCTTTATTTTACTCTGGTTTTTGTGAGAGAGCTCTCTGAGGGAGACAAGTTTGAAACTCTATTCGTCTGGGAGAAGATTTCGAACCGTTGTTTTTCTCTCTTCTTTATTATTAATTCAGAGGTTTATTCAATCATGTTGTTTGTTTCAATATCCATGTCTGAGTATATCTCCTTTTAGGTTTAGGGTTCTCATAAAGGATTTCTTTGAATGTTAGGTTGATTGGTTAGTTAGGATTCACAATCTGAATTAGTTCTTCACCATAGGTTGTTCTTAAAGCTAATTCTGGATTGATCACCTAGAACTTAGATCTTAGGTTAATCAATTAGGCACGATAGTGCAATTGATAATCTGACAGAACCTAGGGTGAGCAAAATAACTATCTGCAAAGAAATTTGGTTTAGTTGTTTTGTGAACATATCGAACCTGGACATAGTGCTGGTTTAATCTTTAGGATTTGCAAAGAAATTTGGGATTCTATGATTTAGACTTAGATAATTCTCGCAACGAAAGTTGGTTAATTATAACTTAGTGATTTGAGTTCAAGAACTCCGCTTAATCTGAATCCTGATTAATTGGTTATTCCGCATTCTCTGATTTCCTGAGAAATACCATGAACCTATCTTTCCTCCATTGAATTACAACTCTTTTAATTTTGTTTATTGCTTCCTGTTAAATTGAATCGCTTAGCGTAATTCGAATCTAATTGGTCTATTGTGTGATTTCTTGAGTCTTTGTGGTTCGACCCCTAATATACTGCAACTACAGCTGTTAGTACTTTAGGGTATTACTTTTGAGCCTATCATTTGTAATCCTTAGGAAGACCGGCGAGGATCTATTCTGTAAGATCTTCTGGATCCATTGGCTTCCCGAGAAGTGCGAGATCATCTGCTTTCGCCTTGATGAGGCGAAGATATTCGCTGATTGTTTTGGTTCCTTTGACGCTGGTCTTGATTTGGTGCTTGAGCTGACGAATATGACCACGCGTCGGGTTGCCAAAAGTTTCAGCAAGGCGATTCTAGACTTCATTGGTTGTGGTGTCACTGGATACGACAGATTGAACCGAGAGCGTGATTGCTCCAATGATAGCACTATAGAGAAGCTGATCCTGACGTCTCCAGGGAGCATATGCGGCGTTCGGGATAGAGACACCATCGGTGACAACCGTGGGTGACGGGACGGTGGCAGAATCATCAATGAAGTATTGAAGCTCGTGGCCTTCGAGTAACGCACGAACCTGTCGACTCCACATAAGTTAGTTGACGTTTGTAAGTTTTGTAACACTTGACATGTTAACAGAGATGAGCGTGCAATGTGGATCTTGTGTATTGAACATAGATGTACGCTCATCCGTTGAATCAGACATGTTTAGAGAAGAGAAATTAGGAACAGAGAATGGAGAGTGGCGGACAACAGAGAAGAATAGGACGAAGAGAGAGAGGCAGAAGGAAAAAAAATAGGTCAAGACCTATGAATGCTCTGATACCATTATGTTTGTGAAATTGGTGAATATATTGAGTATACGAACTCTGCTTATAAACACACATAGAGAGGAACATACAAAGAAGAGAAATATACAGAGAGTTATTGTAGCGTAATTACAGTATTTGACATATATACTTTCTATATTCTATCAAAAACAAGTCAACAGATTCCTCCGGGTATAAAACTTCAATCTTGAAAAGAGGGAAGAAACTTCATCTCACCTTCGGTCTTGAAAACTGAAATAATAATATCCCGTGGGTGCAAATCGTGCAACTACGCAAATAATTCTCTTTGTCTCGGACAGTCCATAAATCGGACTAAAAACGATCTAAAAACTTGAGGATTCCAATATAACTCCCTCATAGTAGTAAAACTAAAATCAAATTTTTCCGTACCAGGAGAAACCAAAACACATAAACTTTGAAAAATTATAAATTTAAAAATAAATCTCAGAAAATGAACAGACCGAAAAACCCGAGAAAACCAACCCTTAAAAATATTAAAAGAAAAAAATCTCCTGATAAATCTTGGTTCCAACACCAAATCATATTTTGTAAAAAATCAAAAATCAAAACACGTGAAACAAAAAACCCAAAACTTTTTGTTTTATTTTTTATTTTAAAGAACCTTACGTGGATATACACATCCACACACTTCACGTCATCATCTGGATCTTCTCCGGACTCTCCCTCACTTTCTTCTCTAATTATCACAATACCCATGATCTCGAGGGAGAGATCGTACGGGAGAGATCGTACGACTTCTTATGCTGAAGCTCTAACTCCGGTCCTCTCAAATTGGAGGCTCTGATACCATTATAAATATTATATTATTGAATAGAATATTGAATTGTATTATTGAGTTGTCTCTCATATGAAATAATACGATACAAATATATAGTGTAACATTAACATAATGTTAACACCCATATATATATATATATATATATAGTTGTAACATTAACATAATGCCAACGCCCACGTAGTATAAACTTTCCTAAACACATAAAGAAATATGCTAAGAATATATCGAGATCTACATCTTGCTCTTCAAGTATTTTCATTTAGACTTCACGGGTTTTACGGTCTTCACGGACTTTGATGGCCCACAATATTTGATTCACAAGATACACGTCTTCCTCTGTAAATTATCACTACAAAAAAACAGGCTGTTACAACGGACAGAATCGATGTAAAATCAATGTAAAATAGGTTTTGGGACGGATTAGCGACGATTGCCAAATCGTCGTAAAATGATCGTCGTTACTCGAGAATCGTCGTAAAAACTAGGACGAATACAAATCATCGTAAAATCGTCGTAAATAATCCGTCGTAAAATCGATGTAACTTTACATCGACATTACGACGAAAGTTATCTCGTTGGTATGTCCTTGTAAAGACATCGCAACATTACATCGATTTCTCGAATTTTTGAATCGGGAATCCGTCGTAAAATCGTCGTAATATAAGGATGTAAATTCGTTGGTAAACCGATGTAAAAGTACATCGATGTAAATTCGTCGTAAACTATAGATCGATGTAAAATCGATGTAAATTCTAATTNGACCAGTTAACTAGAAGACACCCATGTTTCCAGCAGAGTCCATTAAAGCCTGAGCCAAATTTTTGCACTTCATCGATGTGGTTGATGTCCATAGAGCTTGATTCCTCATTCATATCTGACAAATGAACCCATGTGTTTAAAGTAATGGTATCTCTCTCCCCTGTTATAAGTTAATAAATAAGAGCATACAAAGATGAAATGATTTTCTTCTAAGTAGAGGGCTAGGAAAATTTCCAGCGATCCCATTATTCTACTTGTGAAGGAATGATCACACAAAGGTTGCAAGCGAGGTTAGGAAAATTTCCCGTGATACCACTATTCGCCTACGCCTTTGATACATAGAAAGGGAAGAACCGGGGATTCGGTGGCAAACACCACCAACACTCGCGTTTCAGACCTTAATGTGTATATGCGGATCTAAAAAAAAAAAAAAAAAAGAACATGATGAGAAACAAGTCTGGGGGAGAGAAAACAATACCAAAAGTGTGAAAATCAGCTGGTTCTTTTGTCATAATATTGTATGGGAACGAATCTAGAAAGTTCTTGGTATTGGGTACAGCGATGAAACTGGCAATGCGGGCTTTATTGGATAATGTTGAGAAATAATTTGTGTAGTCTGGGAAGCTGCGAATGTCTACGGAGAAGTACATGGTGGTTAGATTTGGAACTGGTTACGTGATATGTGGTGCACTAAGGAAAAGGGTCATTGCAATGTTTCAAGAACAGGTGAGTCTCCGTGTTTTTCAAACCTCTTTCTCTTGTTTAGCTTTATGTTTGCTTGAGGGCAAGCAAAGGCTAAGTCTGGGGGAGTTGATATATCATGGTTTTTACCCACTTTCAACCATGATATAGGTCTTATTTATAGAGTCTTTCTAGTATTTTTAGAGTATTTACAGGTTTAGGTACATTTGGAGCCGAATTGGAGAAATTGGAGCATTTTGGAGCCAAGCAAGGATCAACCAGCCTGAAGAGTCGACACAGAAGCTTGGTATCGATCGATACCACTTATGGTGTCGATCGATACTGCCCGCATGAAGACAGAAATCGCAACTTTCACAAGTCTGATGATTCTGCACCTTGGTCCAGAAGATTTTAATAATTACAAGAAACCCCAGAACGTGTTTTATGATTATAATTAGGTTTTTCAGCCACTTTTGTGGGAACACATTATTTTACTTTGGTTTTCTGTGAGAGAGCTTTTTGAGGGAGACAAGTCTGAAACTCTGTTCGTCGGAGAGAAGATTTCGAACCCTTGTTTTTCTCTCTTCTTTATTATTAATTCAGAGGTTTATTCAATCATGTTATTTGTTTCAATCTCCATGTCTGAGTAGATCTCCTGTTAGGTTTAGGGTTTTCATAAGGGATTTCATTGAATGCTAGGTTAATTAGTTGGTTAGGATTCATTATCTGAATTAGTTCTTCACCTTAGGTTGTTCTTAAAGCTAATTCTAAATTGATCACCTGGAACTTAGATCTTAGGTTAATCGATTATGCATGACATTGCAATTGATAATCTGATAGAATCTAGGGTGAGCAAAATAACTATCTGCAAAGAGATTTGGTTTAGTTGTTTTGTGAACAGATCAAACATGGACTTAAAGCTAGTTTAGTTTTTAGGATTTGCAAAGAGATTTGGAATTCTAAGATTGAGATTTAGAAAACTCTCGCAACGACAGTTGGTTAGTTATAGCTTAGTGATTTGAGTTCAAGAACCGGGCTTAACCTGAACCCTGACCAGTTAGTTTATCTGTATTCTCTGATTTCCTGAGAAATACCCTGAACCTATCTTTCCTCCATCGAATTTACAACTGTGTAATTTACGTTATTGCTTTAAATTACATTGATCACTTAGCTTAATTCGAACCTTTAAAATCTATTGTGTGATTCTTGAGTCTATGTGGATTCGACCCCTAAATAATACAATCGACAAAGCATTTAGTACTTTAGGGTATTACTTTTGAGCTTATCACGGATCTAACCAGGGTAAACCATCATGACCCGGCGACTGCAAAACATCCTCGATCGTCAATTCCGCATATAACAACGGAGGTCGTGGTGCTGGTGCTGGTGCTGGTGGAGGTGGCGACGGCGCCGCTGGTGCGGACCCAGAATCCGGAACAGCGGAAGGTGTGGCAGAAGATGACGGGACCTCCGACGGTCCCGAATCACCACCCATAAACTGGCGATAGTGAGTTCTACGTGGCGCCATATATATCTACAAAATTATATAAAATTAATTAACAAATATTAAAAATATAATCTAATAATTCCCGCAACTATTTAATTCCAATCATATCTAATTACAATCCTATCTAATTTCAATCCTATCTAATAATTACAAATCTATATCTAATTAAAAAAAAAACATACCTTAGAGAGAGAGAGAGAGGGCTTGTAGAGAGAGAGAGAGATTGTGAGATTATGAACGAGGAAGAGAAATCTGGGATCGTATATATAGAGTTTGTTGTCGTCGTAAATTCGATGGTAATTTACGACGATTTTACGACGGATCCGTCGTAAAATCGTCGTAATATTGAAGACACGCGGGAAATTTTCCCCCTACGTGGTAAAATTAATTTTTTCATTACCATCGAATTTACGACGGAGCCATCGTAAACTCGTCGTAAATTACCATCGAATTTACGACGGATCCGTCGTAAATTCGATGGTAATATAAGAAATCTATACCCTAAACCATAAATTACAATATACAAATCCGTCGTGTATTAACGAAGTATATTTGTGCATCCAAGACTTCTCAACGTAAACAACAAATTCAATAACGACGATTGAATCTAATATATGGAAAATTTCCTTATCTTACATAATAATGTATAGCGTTCCTTCTTATAAGTTTATTCGAAACATGGATGATATATATAAAGTAATTGATTTTTCTGATACTGGTAATATTTTTATACAATGAGTAAAGAACTTATGTCAAACAAGCTAAACGATGAAAAACCAAACCTATACAACATATTTCAACCCTAAACCCTAAATTTTATGGTTAAAACTGTTACGACGGCATTACGACGATTATGGTTTAAATCGTCGTAATGTCGCCGTATCATTTAAACCATATAATTTGAATTCCCAGGTAAGGGTTTTACGACGGCATTACGACGATTTAAACCATAATCGTCGTAATGCCGTCGTAACACCCTTAACCGGGAATTCAAATTATATGGTTTAAATGATACGACGACATTACGACGATTTATCATCTCGTTTGATTGAATTTAGTTTTCTATTAAAATGCATGTATCTTCAGTTTAGAAAATTGTGAAAAGAAAATGCATGTATCTCTATGAAAAATGCATGTATCTCTATGAAAAAAAATTAATTCCTGGTTAAGGGTTTACGACGACGTTACGACGATTTAAGACTAATTCGTTGAAATGTCGTCGTAAACCCTTAACCGGGAATTAAAATTTTCTGGTTTAGGGTTTACGATGACATTACGACGATTTAAGACTAATTCGTCGTAATGTTGTCGTAAACCCTTAACCGGGAATTAAAATTTTCTGGTTTAGGGTTTACGACGATTTAAGATTAATTCGTCGTAATGTCGTCGTAATACTGATAATCCGGAGATAATCGGAGATGAGAGCGAAAGGACTCCCGAAAGTCTAATATTACCAAACCATCCAAATTTCAGGGTTTGGGTAATATTCGACCTCTAGGAATCCTTACGATCCCATCTCCGATTATCTTCTGATTATCCCATATTCGGTATTTTTATTATATAAATTAAGCAATTACAAAAAGTAAATCAATCAGATTAATCATCATCTTCATCGGGTTCATCATCTTCATTGGGTTCATCATCTTCAGGTTCATCATCATCGTCACTCTCCTCAAACTCATCGGAATCACCTTCTTCTTATGTGTCGTCAGGTAGATATTCAAGTTGCATGTTTCGGGGATCAATTAGAAGAATGTTGTCCATAATCTCTGGTTCTATAATGTGACGGCAAGAATCTTGTTGCATTGGAAGATCGTCAACACCAACAATTTTACCCGTTGGAGCTATTTTAATAACCGCTAACCATGTGGGCCCAGTGGTTCGAACTCGCGGATATGGAACGAACGTTACTTGTTCTGCTTATGATGCTAGGATAAATGGTTCAAACTTGTTGTATCGTCGTGATTTGTTGACGTCGACCACACCAAATTTGTTAATTCGCACCCCTCGACCGACTGTTGGATCGAACCAATCACATTTGAAGAGAACGCATTTCATACTAACCAAGCCGGGGTACTCCACTTCGATTATTTCCTGCAAAACCCCATAAAAATCTATTTCACCCCTAACACATACTCCGTAGTTGGTAGTTGTCCGACGAACGCCGTACTTGTATGTATGAAACACATAACCACAGGTGAAATACATGGGTGCAATCGTTATCTTCCCGAAGGGGCCTTGGAGTAACTCATGAAACCATATTGGATATGCGGGGTCGCCATGATCCACCTATAAAAGGCATATCGATAAGTGTGCATGTTAGATTGAGTATTGATCTAATTAAATGAAATATTTATAACTATATATATTACTTACTTGCGTCTTCAACCACTTAGCAAAGTGANAAATTAATGAAATATTTATAACTATATATTAACTTACTTGCGTCTTCAACCACTGAGCAAAGTGACGATCTTTACGATCGTTTATTTCATCATCTAAAACGCTTTCAATGCATTCTCGCACTTGAGTAACAAATAAGCTGCAAAATATATTATAATTAATATATAATGAAGTATATATAATTGATTATTAATTAGTGGATAATTAAATAGTTACATTACATACCTTTCGTAAAGACTCACTTCCTCGCAGTTTAGGAGGATGTACGTATGTGCGCTGTGCCTATCATTCTCGTTAGACCACCACACTTCTTTCAATTTTCCACTAAGACGACCGATTGGTGAGAAGATGTCTGGGACACCCTCTACTGCATAAGTTCTTCCCACACCACCATCATCATATCGTCGGGGAGCCCGTATGCGTGTGCGGACTTTTGTAGCGAAATAGTATGAAGTGAAGTGTGAAGTTTCTTCTGTCAAACTTCCCGCAACAATTGATCCTTCAACCCTTGCTAGATTTTTTGCCTTTCCCTTTAAATGTTTCATGAAGCGCTCGAATGGGTACATCCACCTAAAACTGAACAGGCCCGCCTAGTTCTGCTTCATGAGGGAGATGAATGGGAAGATGTTCCATAACATCAAAAAACGCCAGGGGGAATATCTTCTCCAAATTGCACAACAATATTGGAAAATTAGCAGCCAGCTGTGCAATTACATCTTCTGACAACGTCCGTGTACTAAGATCCCGGAAAAACGCTCTGATGACTGCACAATCAAAATTATATATTGTAATATTTGAACATATATATAATTTTAATGTATCAACAATTTTATATGTGATGATACGATGTATCTTACCTCCAATTGCTTCATGAACATTTCCTGGAAGGAGATCGGCAAATGCGAAAGGAAGTAATCGTTGCAAAAACACGTGGCAGTCATGACTCTTCATCCCTGAAAACTTTTGTCCTTTCTCAACAGATTTAGCAAGATTTGATACGTACCCATCATGAAACTTCACGTCAGATGAAACCCAATTGAACAACGATGCCTTTTCTTCTGCACCCAACCGAAATATAGGAACTGGTGATTTCCCATTGCTCATTATGTGCAACTCATTTCTGTTGCAAATATCGGGCAAGTCCAACCTTGACTTTCCGTTGTCTTTGGTTCTTCCTTTCACGTTTAACATGGTATGCATGATGTTATCAAAAAAGTTTTTCTCAATGTGCATTGTGTCTCAACAAATGATCTTTCCAGTACGGAAGTTCCCAAAAAATGCATTTCTTGTGCCAATTGTGATTGACCCCGTATCCATCAGGCATATTAGTCGGCGTGTGCCAATTTCCCCCAGAATCACCGTTTCTAGTCCACCAAAATGATCTATTTGCGCTTCTAGATCTTCTCCAGATAGATACACTGGTGGGGGGACACGCACGAATTTGTTCTTTCTAACCAACCGCTTGTTTCTCCGATATGGATGGTTGATTGGTAGAAACCGGCGGTGACAATCAAACCAACATGTTTTTTTACCATGTTTCAGCTGAAACGCATCTGTCCGATCGAGGCAACAAGGACAAGATAACCTCCCATGCGTTGTCCAACCTGATAGCATTCCGTATGCAGGGAAGTCGCTTATTGTCCACATAAGCACCGCACGCATCGTAAAAAAAAATTTCCTCGAACAGTCATATGTACGAACTCATGTGTACCACAACTGTTTCAATTCATTTATGAGAGGCTGCAAAAACACATCAAGGGACCTCTTTGGATGATTGGGACCAGGGACTAAAATATTCAGGAATAAAAATTCCCTTTGCATGCACATATCTGGGGGAAGGTTATAAGGCGTTACGATAACTGGCCACAAAGAATATTGCTTACCAGACATACCGAATGGACTAAATCCATCAGTGCAAAGACCAAGATACACATTTCGCTTAGATTTAGCAAAGTCTGGGTGTACCGTGTTAAAGTGTTTCCAAGCTTTTGCATCTGAAAGGTGAGTCACTTCTCCTTCTCTCTGTGAATGTTCTGCATGCCACCTCATCGATGCAGTTGTCCTTTCAGATTGATACAATCGTTTCAACCTATCAGTTATAGGAAGATACCACATCCGTTGGTACCGTATCTTACTACGCCCAGAAGTTTGCGGCCTAAATCTCGGTTTTTGGCAAAATCGACATTCCTGCACCTTATCATCATCTTTTCAAAAAAGCATACAATTTTCAACACATACATCTATCATCTCAGAAGGCAACCCAAGACTAAACACCAACTTCTGTATCTCATAGTATGTTTCAGCAGCTAAATTATCCTCTGGCAAATACTCTTTAATAAGATCAGCTCAATCATCCATGCAAACCTCAGCTAAGTTATGATCTGTTTTAATTGTCATCATCCTAGCTGCTAACGACAATTTAGACTGACCTTCTCTACATCCATCGTAAAGTGGCTGATTTGCAGCGTCTAAAATATCATAAAATCGCTTCGCATCTACGTTGGGTTCCTCAACACTATTATCAGCATTTGTTTCATGAAATGCATCAGTAACCATGTCATGCATCCTATCATGATCTTGACCCTGATCATGTTGACCATGATGATGATAACTACTAGTACCCTGATCATTTGATTCATCAAAATCTACATGATTTTGATAATTACTACTACGATCAGCTTGATTCCTTTCAAAACCCTATCCATGTTGATACCAAACATAATATTGCGGCATAAACCCTCTATTTAGTAAATGCTTCCACACTGTCTCAATTAAAACATATCTCGTATTCTTGCATTTACGACAAGGACATAACATCTTACCGCTTTCCAGGGTTGTTTGCATATTTCCGGCCTGATACATGAATATTTCAAGCCCCTCTTTGAATTCATTCGTCAACGCTCTCTCCGAATCTTTTTGCGTATACATCCATCTCCGTAGATCGTATATAGACATTTTATAAAAAAGATTTTATAGTGTGTTTTTTTTCTTAGTGTTTGTTTTTTTTTTTTTGAAATTTTCGTTTGACGTAAGAATGTATTTATAGAAATTTTTTAGAATTACCAACGGAATCACAACGGATTTGCATCGGATTTACGACTTAATTTTCGATGTAAATTGATTAGGTGAACCTATTAAAAAAACGTGTTCTACCTAACTGGAAACAATCGACGTCAACTCGTCATTAATTTACATCGAATTCTGATCGTTGTAATATCGATGTAAAATTACATCGACTTTACAAGGTAATTTGCGAAAGAAATATTCGTCGTAAATCCGTCGTAATGTTACATCGATATTACGATACATTTTTACGACGAATTTACAACGAATACATAATTCGTCGTAATTCCGTCGTAATGTCGATGTAAATTTACATCGATTTAGATTCGTCGTAAAATTTCGTTGGTAATTAGTTGTTTTCTTGTAGTGATTTTTGCTTTTTCGATTTCCCAGAAATAGTTATGGTCTTCTCTTTGATTTACAGAGAATTGGTTATGTTATGTGATAGTTCACTCCGTTCCCCGGCTACAATCACGATTTTCTTATAATTAAAAGTATCTCTAACGAATCCATTTATTAAATTGTTTTGTTTTTACCGATGCTTTGACATTACTAAGGCAAAACGCTCATGTTAGCCAATCCTGGTTTCTTAAAAATGGTGAATCCAACTTTTTTTTATTATGATATACTATTTCACATCTCCGAAATTAATGTTTTATGTTCACAATCATCATCATTATCGTTTTCACATCTTTCAGTGAAATTTATTTGAGAGGATTAACTTCAAGGTTGATTGCTCCAGCCCTATTTACAACTGCTTCGTTTAAAAACTGTAGGTTATTTATATAGCAGAAATGTGAATTAACAGATTGAAGTTGAGGGCTAGGCTTGGAAGCTGTGATTGGTCAGGAAGTTATTGTAGCTGCGGAAGCTAGTTTGTGCCGGCGTTTCAACATCATTTTAGCCGCATCGATATGATCAGAGTGAAGGTTGAGGGGAAGAAGAAGAACAACAACAACAACAAACGAGTCTCCAAATCTTAAGCTTTTAATTTTTGAGAGAATTATCAGTGCTACTTAAACAGTTTGCATCGAATCATATCCCTATATCGTTATAGGAGGATGCCTTGATTTATTATTTTGGATTTTGTGTACTAAAAAATTGATTATATACGATACTTACTTGGGAGAATTATATTATGAGTTTTTCATTAGTTTTAGGGTTTCATAAGAAGTTTAATAAAATCAAAAATCAAATCAAATCAGGCTGTTTACTATAATGAAGGGATTCGTTGATATGATATAATGTATTTAATGTTTTTTACTAATAATTATATCATCGTAGTTATTATGCGTGGTATATACTCAGACTTTTGATGCAAATTTTATTAATTGTTATATCTGCAAAACACGGAAACTTCTCAAACCACTTACCTAAAATTCCCAAAAAATTTTTTGATATTTTATGAATTCCGCAATTTCAGAAATTATTTGAGGCACTATTAAAACATATTTCTAATTACCAAAAAAAGGTTATGGGCTGAGATCTTGCAATTATTTCTAGAGATTTTGCAAAAATCTTAACAATATATATAATAAAGACTAAGTTAGACTGTGAGAATTTTTAGTAAAACTGTAACAATATTAAAAGTGTTCAACTTAGACCGGATAAATTAGAATTTTTAGGATTCTAAAATAAAGTAAAATTTTTTGAAGTGTCACACAGAAAAACAGTAAAGATAGCTACAAATGAATGATTTAGATATGAGATTACAAATGAAAATCGAGAAGATGGAGTTTAAGTAGAAAACCGAGTATAAGCAAGAGACATATGACGATAGTTGAGTTGAGATTTTAAACGGTTCTAATGTATATTCACTATATGGGTAAATCTCTAAATGATTAGTTTGAGCTTGATTTAAAAACTTTTGTTTGATGTGTTACTCTTACAATTATTTTCAGCTGCAAGTTCCTAGATATGATAGAAAGGTGATTAGTACGGACTTTAACTTTAGATTCTTAAGGTACTTTACAAAAAATGTTGTAGAAAATTTGACTTTAAAATAAATGTGAATTAGCTTAGTAACAATATTGGGAAGAGAAATTAAGAATATAACCATAGTAAAATGGTATTTAGGTGACTAACAAAGAAAAGAAAAAATTGACGAAAATGCCTCAGTAATATATATACTATTTAAATTTGTGAAGAAAAAGAGCGAATATTGTATTATTTTCAGCATACACGCATACTATTGCAAGGGAACTATACTATACGAATAGAATAGCGTACTATACTATTTACATAGAATATAGCAAATACTATGCTATTTACCATTTATTTTTCTAATTCCACTATATTTCAGATCATTTTGTTAAGTTGCAAAATTATTTTGGTAAATATAATAAATTGACATTCTATTTTATGGATTTCATGTAAGTACTATAGTATTTTGTGTTGGGAAAGAAAAAGAAGAAAAATAGGGGGAAAATGGGAAAGACATAATTAAATGGAAGATGTGGAGAGAGAGAGAGAGAGAGAGAGAGAGAGAGAGAGAGAGAGAGAGAGAGAGAGTACATCAAGCTATTAACAATCTTTCAAATATATATACATCTAAATGTAATAAAAAAACTTAGTAAACAAATTTAATGGTTACAAAAAATTAAGTGTACAGTAAAACATAACTAAAGTACTATCATATTCGAAATTTTTTTAATTACATATCTTTAATGTTTATATCAAAAGTTTTTCATATCTAATTATACATCTCATTTGAAAAAATATTAACACCAACATTAAAATTAATATTGGGTACGTTTTCAACAAGTTTATATGAGTAATACTTCATATAATATTTATATATCACCTATTACAAAACACAAAACTACATCAATCCAAGTAAATTATAATTAATCCAATACACATATTAAATTCATAAAAACCGAAGCCATCAACAATTTTCAAAACGTATATATACCTATATGTATAAAAATCAAAAAAAAAATTATTTCAGAGATAACAATCAACCCGTGCTTTGCACGGGTACTATCCTAGTTTAACTTTAAGAAGGGTGGAAATAAACCGTGATAAGAAAGGCAAATTTTTTTTTTTTTTTGGTAAAAGTATTCAATTGAAAATGCATAATAACTATTACAAGGCTATGACTTTTTGGGTCATATAATATGCTAAAAGTTTAAAGAGAATAGACCCTAAGCATACACTTAGTCTACAATAGGAAACATTCAAAGAAACACAATATGATTAGAGAGGGAAGAAGGTGGAGAGTAAAGCAAGGGATCACTTATTACCACTTCGTCCTCCTCGACCATGCCTTCCACGACCACTGACAACAGACCACTCCATTTCTTGCATCTTTTGGAGAGGTTTTACTGCCATGCCTCTTAAGATCCGCTGAGTTGATGCAGTCATGTCAGCGTCTTGCGGAGTGTTGGCATCAGGATCCCACAATTCATACATGTCATTTCCTTGATCTTTATCATTAGTCCCACACAGAGATTCAATACCTGAGATAACTTCATCTTCTAGTCGCTGAGAGAGAGAGATCTTTCTTGTAGAGAGGCCACGACAGCCTCAACATTGGTACTAGGTTCTTTTGAACTATGGTAGTTCACTTTTGTTTCAGTGGAAACTTTGCAAGGGAGAATAACCTCGGAATTTGAAGAGACTCTGAGATAACAACATCATCATCACCCTCGGTAACAATTGTAACTTCTTTTGAGCTATCAAAAATCTCATTGACTTCAGTGTGAACATAGTTGGGGAGGATAACCTCAAGTTTGTTTGTTTATTCCGCTTTTGACAACATCTTGTTGAGAGTAATATCTTCTACAATTACAGGTTGAATGCCATAAGAGCAAACTGGTTTTTAGAAGTTGCAGTGGCAGGAACATGGGCTGGAGAAGTAATTGCTTTAGAGCATGCGTCAATAGAATCAGCGCTAATAACAGCATCAACGATAGGAGGTCCAACTTTGATAGATGCAATAGTTGTTGTAGCAGCAGTCGTAGCATCTAAGGTAGCCGGGCTCGTAGTAGCAATAGTAACAGTTTCAGCAATTACATCATCTTCTGTAGCAGCAACAACACATGTAGCAACATTTTTAGTAGCATCAGCATTGGCCTTAGCTATAGGAGGAGAAACATTTTGAGTAGCATCAGCAACAATCACAGGAGAATAGCCCGTTTGGAGACCAAGACAATGAAAGGCTTTATGACCCAAATGGCCACATCTACTACACCTAGTTGGTGAAAGAAAAAGAAAAACTTAGATCGATTTTAAACTATATTTCATTCTCTCACTTGAAAAGCCCCTTACGGGATACAATTTATTTATACAAACCAAGAGGAGAAAACACCAAAACCCTAATGAAACTTAACCATAGTTAACAAAAGACTTAATCACAGTTAATCCTCTTCGGATAAGAACGCCAGTGTGTCAAACCGATTTTGGGTTGAAACAGTGCAAGCTTTGGGAAACTTCGTCAATTTCTTTTCTTCTGCTTTTGTGCTCTGCTTTTTCAGCATTGATGATGTTGAAGACGACGGTCTTGATTTGTTGGGCTTGGAGCTGATACTGGGCTTTTTATGACATTGGCCCACGCTTGCTGTATCTGAAGTTGTGTTAGAGAGATATAAGTGTGTTTAAAAGGAAATGATTCTTCATCAAATAAAACATGACGGCTCAGATAGACACGACCAGTAGGCGGATATAGACACCGGTAACCCTTGTATTTTGCAGTATAGCCAAGGAAGACACATTTCAAGGACTTCAGATCAAATTTATTTGCAGAGTATGCTCTGAGAGTTGGAAAACAAGCACAACCGAATGTCCTTAGAGCTGTATAGGCAGGTGCTTGACCATACAGTTTCTGGTATGGTGAAATATTTGACTCAAGAGCAGTTGTTGGAAGAAGATAATCAGAAAATTAGAAGTGAAGAAAGCTTCTACCCAGTATTTCCGCAGCATACAACTCTCAAACATCATGGACAGCCCAAGTTCAACCAAATGTCTATGCTTTCTCTCTGCCAAGCCGTTTTGTTGCGGAGTGTGAGGGCATGATACCTATTGTTGAATTCCACATTGTTGTAGGTGTGATAGGAACTGATTGCTTATGAATTCTCCTCCTCCATCACACTGAAAAGTTCCAATTTTTGTATTGAACTGATTTTCGACAAGTTTCTGAAAGGCAATAAATGTTGAGTAGAAGTCTGACTTATATTTCAACGGATAAAACCAACAAAAGCGAGACCAGTTATCAATAAGAATTATATAGTAACAAAAACCTTGCACATATACAACTGGTGCATGTCCCCAAAGATCACAATGCACTCTTTGAAGTGGTCTAGATGCAACAAAAACTGAATCAGAAAAGAAAGTCTGGAGCTCTTTGCGAGCTGACAGGATTCACACATCTAGCTGGTACTCTTACTTATGAAGATAGCCTTAGAAGAAGCCAACTGCTGCAAAACTTGAGCATTTGGATGGCCCAATCTCCTATGCCAAACAACACTGCTTGCAGAATGTTGCCTAGAGGAGTAAAGCACCTGAGGCTTGGGTTTATTTGAATCGTTCAACATGTAGAGGCCCTCACTATTTCTTCCCAGCATTAGTAACTTCTTGGTTACCTTGTCCTTAACAACAACCCCATCACAGTCAAACTCAAAAGAACATGGATAGTCTTTTGTGACCTTAGAAACCGAAAGCAGAGATTTTGCAATATCTGGACATACAAGAACATCGGTTAATGGTAACATACCTGAGGAAGAGCCAATGACTGCAGATCCAGTATGTGTAATAGGCAAGAAGTTCCCATCAGCTACCATAACATCTTCTGTACCAGTGTATGGACGTGACTGTTGAAGATGGTGAGGAGAGCTTGTTATGTGAGCACTCGCACCAGTATACGGGAACCACTCATGACCCGATTGTTCAGTGATGTCTGTGATTCTTAGAGCAGCCATAGCAGCAGGAGGATCACTCATCTGATATGTGTTGTCAAGTCTATGCCAGCATCTAAGAGCATGGTGTCCTTTCTTTCCACATATTTGACAAATGGGACGACTTTCAACATCAGATGAAGCAGAGGAACCTTGAAACGATGATATTTGCTGGTGAAAGCGACGACCTCGTGTAGAGAAGGAACCACGACATCGACCTCGAACTCCTCTTTGATAGAACTGACCCCTTCCTCTGTTGTTGTAGAAGGTGGAGGGAACGGTGTTAAAAGCAAGATGAGGCGAGATGTCCGATGAGGCCAGATAGCTTTGTAGACGATCATCACAAGCAGTAAGACGAGGAACAATGTCATTGAAGGTCAGAGGTGGAGTAGAATCTATAGAGCCTTCAACACTTGTCTTAATCGGTTCAAACTCACGTCCAAGACCATGAAGAGCAGCAAAAATCTTCATCTTTTCTGAAACAGGGTTTCCAATGGAAGAAAGTTGATCACAAATGGCTTTGATTTCTGACAAATACTCAGACATTGGCTTTTCTGCTTTTGTAATCGTTTAAAGCTTACGGTGAAGCTCAAAGAGACGAGAGGAGGAGACTTTGTTGTAATGACTGGCAAGACAGAGCCAAACAGCTTGGAAAGTTTTGCAGTCAACAACAAGACTCAGAAAATCTTCAGAGAATGAGCCAAGAAACCAAGAGCGAACAATTTGGTCTGTTTGTGCCCATTTTGTAGCTGCAGGATTCGGAACTTATGTATTGTTGTCGTCAAGAACAACATCTGCTGGTTTTGGAGTAGTACCAGTGACGAATCCAAGAAGGCGTTGTCCATAAAGGAATGCCTCAAACTGGGACTTCCACAGAATATAGTTTTTCTGAGTAAGAGTTACAGTAACACAGTTGGAGATGTTGAGAGAAGGAGAAGCATAGGAATCCACGGTTTGATCAGCCATTTGCTCTGATACCATGAAAGAAAAAGAAAAACTTAGATCGATTTTAAACTAGATTTCATTCTCTCACTTGAAAAGCCCTTTACAGGATACAATTTATTTATACAAACCAAGAGGAGAAAACACCAAAAACCCTAATGAAACTTAACCATAGTTAACAAAAGACTTAATCACAGTTAATCCTCTTCGGATAAGAACGCCAGTGTGTCAAACCGATTTTGGGTTGAAACAGTGCAAGCTTTGGGAAACTCCGTCAATTTCTTTTCTTCTGCTTTTGTGCCCTGCTTTTTCAGTATTGATGATGTTGAAGACGACGGTCTTGATTTGTTGAGCTTGGAGCTGATATTGGGCTTTTTATGACATTGGCCCACGCTTGATGTATCTGAAGTTATGTCGTTTTCATCAATTTTCTGCTCTGCTCTATTAGTTGGCAGCCACAAATACAGAACGTCAACCATTGTGATGGAACCACTCTTGTCTTCTAGAGCTTCAAAGAAACGGTTTGTTTAGCTTCACTTCAACCAGAATCTTAGCTTCTCCCATTAGGATGGGGTCTAGCCATGGTTTACTAGTAAGCATCGGTTCTTCTATACCTGATACAATCCAATCTATTCCTTTAATAGAGTACAACTGATAAGGGATGTTGCATGCCCAATTAAAATGCTATAGAAGGATAAATGTGTCTGTGATGTGTGAACTTTGATAGTGAAAGGCTGTAAACAGGTGAAAGGCTTTTGCGGCAAAGTCGTTGTCATGAGCAATGAGGTAAAAAAAAAAAAGGAAATGGATTACCAAAGTCTATAAACAAAAAGAATTAGAAAATATAATACAGTGTTGTTAGCTTTCTCGGATTTGTAAAGACACCTCTAAAACCAATAGACGGTCCAAATAGTCTCATATATAACAAACTAACAGAGGATATCACAAGATTTGTCATCTCTCTTTATTACCGTTGGAGTTGATCAGTTGAATGTAACACAAAGACGGTGAGCTAGCGGATTGGAAAGGAATATATATTTTGGTATAAACCATTCGCACACGATTTTTGCAGGAGCCAAAAGTTTTGATATGTTGTCTAGTATAATATAGATATTAATATATGTGTGTATGTGGATGTGTCTTCGAGATTTCAAGAATCAATATCACAATACAAATCTTAATTCGTTGAACATTGATCAGACTATCAGAGACATGTAGGAAAAACACAAGTTTATATACATACAAATTACAGAATATTTGACGGCACAACTATTTGGTTTTGTTCCTCTTGAAATCGGGAAGCTCATATGGGCAACTGCAATTCCCGACTTTTCTCCGTTTTTCCCCAAAATGATTTTCTTCTCCCTCGGGTTCAATTGCTGCTATAACTCTCTGAACCTCCTTAACAATTTCCTTGACAAAATCGGCTTCAGAGCTGCCGAAAGAGAATACCTTAATCAGTGACACATCCTTCATATATGACTAGAGCGTATAAATAGCAAGAATAGAAAAAGAGGAATACATCTTGTCTCCCAACGACAAACCTATCTTGTCGGAGATGCACTCTAAGGCTTCTTTCCATTTCTTGATCTGTTCTCCACTAGAAGCTCTTGCGAAAATGTCACCAAACTCACCCGTCTGTCCTCTCCCGTCTCTTGCCCTTACTTTGTAAAAGATTGGAATGACTTGAAGCTTCTCTTTATCAGAAAGTTTCTTCATCTTCACTAACTCATTCATGCTCCACCTCGACTCCGGATACCTATAATTATGATTCTTGAATATTATTACGCCCAGCTGAAAGGAGATATTGGGTAATTCGCATACAAGAATATACTAAAGACCTGGTAGAGAAGATGGCCAGCGCGATTTTCGAATCTTCGATCCTAACAAAGAGATTTTTGAGATCTTTGCCTCTCTGCTCGTTCTTTTCTACGAAGAAATTGATCCCATTCCTCTCCAAGGCATCCATGAGGTGGCTCACGAAGTTGTAACGCAGCTGCCATCCCCGGTAGTTGAAGAACACTTGATGAGCTTGAGTGGGAGAGAAGATTGTCATCGGATATGATGAAATTAGCAGGGATATCCAAGATTCAAGAATAGAGATGGAAGTGGTGCACATGCAATTATAATGGAAAAATGAAAAATTAGTAGCTAATTGTAAGGGCCACTAACGGGTGATAGTGATATGTGATTCTGGATTTTTTTTTGTTATATCTGACCGCTCTTGGGAGTTTTACGTGTTTTCTTTTGTTATATATGATCCACAGTGGAAGAATGTTGAAGAGACAAAGACTAATAAAGCAATCGAATTGATGAGATATATATTACTCTTTATTTATTTACGTGGGACGAAGTCTTATAATCATCCCATACACACTGACACTATATATATATATGGATATACGTGGGACGAAGTCTTAATCACCCCATACACACTTACACACTCTTACACACTGACACTNNTTAATCATCCCATACACACTGACACTATGGATATACTATATATATGGATATACGTGGGACGAAGTCTTAATCATCCCATACATACTATGTATATGTATATACATGGGACGAAGTCTTAATCATCCCATATACACTATATATATGTATATACGTGGGAAGAATTTTTTTTTTTTGGGTTTTAATGTTAAATTAATATCAAAAACTGAATGTTACTTACAAAATAACCCTTATTTCCCGAAGGAAGATTACAAAATTGGAACGAAAACGACATTTACCAACTTACCATGAAGACATGAAACAACAGAAATAAAATTCAAGGAGAGATGGACTAGTAATTGGATCCTTCGCCAGGAAGGAGATGGATGATTACGCATAGTGCGATCGATAGTTATTTTTAAAGAGCTCGCTGGGAAGAAATCTTAATCATCCCATAAACACCAAGTGATAACCCATCTCCCAACAGATCTTAAACCACATTAACATTCTTTTCCTTAAACCTAATATCATCAACATTATGCTGTGTTATATAGTTTTGGGGAACCAAACTCTAGTTACCTTTGTGATGTAAAGGAACCTTATCTAATTTTAATTTTTTGGTAAAAAAAAGTGTGAAAGTTCACAACTTAATAAACTTAAAGCTTGTCTCTCTCCTTATGCTTCAATTGTATTTCGTTTAAGTATGTATCAAGAAGACTCCATGTACTGGCAGACAGTTTAGCAAAACAAGCTTTAAGTTTGTTTGCTCTGTCATAGAGCTCCCCTTCAAGTTAGTATAAATCGTTTGCTCAAAAGAAAAAAAAAAGTTCACAACTTAATAACCCCCCCAAAAAAATCACATTTAACAAGATTCACCCGTCCATAAAACATGATTCACTTTAATTATTGTGAATGTATGAAAACTTATAGTGTATATAATATAATCAACAAGCTAAGTGGATGTGATATTTCTCGGTATAACACAATATTCCCCCGTAAAAAAGTATAAATCCAGACTGATTAAAGGATACGTCACAACTTTTTAGTTTTGCTCTTCTTAAAACTGGGAAGCTCATATGGGGACATGTTGGGAGATAGACTAGATTGACCAAAATCGAATTGAGATTGATCCAAAACCGAATCAAAATCTACAGAGAATACGAAACTGATATCAAGATTCGATAATGGAAAGATGCTAAAAAAAATATTGAGATTTAGAGAATTATTCTTTTGGGTTTTACGAATTTTACTTAATACTCGAGTTTTACGGGTTTCAGTTTACTTTCTAATTAATGTCAACATCTGGAGAATTCTTTCAACCAATTAGTCTAATTACGTCAGCAACATATAGAAGGAAAAAGATATATTGATAAACAGAACACCATTAGGAAAAAAGAATATGGGTTTGTTCGTTTGCTCATTCAGATGATTCATCTGGATGAAGATGAAAATTGATGTTTGTTTAGTGCATAAAATGATCATCATCCAGATGGATCATCTGAATGAGTTTCAAAAATTATGAACAAATTTTCAGATCCATCTGACTGATTCGAATTGGAGTATTGAATGGAGATGGTTCAGTCAAAAAAAGAAAAAGATGAAAATACCCTTGACAAAATAAAAAAATTACAATTAAAAAACCTAGATCTATCGACTCTCATCTCTCACTCTCTCCGACTCTCATCTCTCACTCTCTCCGATTCGGCTTCTCATTCCGGCGACTCACTCGGCGGCTCTTCACTCCGTCGAGTCTCGCTGGTTATTCTCTCTCCAGCGAGTCTATCACTCTCTCCGACGAACACAGGTTCTCCTCTCTCTCCGACGAGCCTTCTTACTTTCTCTTACATGAGCTCAATGCCATTATCAAGATTCTGATATCTGATTCGATTAGTCCTTTGCATTGCATAGATTCTCTCTCCCAGTTTATGGGTCTATCCTGGATTTGATAATGGCATAGATTCTCTCTCCCAGTTTCTCGATTTTGCTATTGTGTTATTCCCAGATTACTTTATTCGATTGCTGGTGAATGGGTTTAGGAGTTCATATTCTAGGGTTTATGGGTCTTATGATTCCTAAAGCTGCAATTCATATCATTCAATTACCGAGAATCTTCAAGGGAATCATAAGATCGCTATGTCCTTTTCAAGTGGGCTCATCTCTTAATTCTTCTTCAAAATGGGTTTAGGTGAAGTCTCAGTTGTTGCAACTGCCATTGCAATGTGTTCAGAATCTGTTGCTTGTAGCTTAGAGTGTGATTTCTTTGTCAAGCTCTTATGGATGTGGTCTCCTTTGTACAAGTTCTTATGGATGTGGTCTCCTTTGTACAAGGCAGCAATTCAAAATGAGCTATGAAGGTTCTAAATTTGATGCATGCTATAAGGATGTGGTCTCCTTTGTACAAAGCAGCAATTCAACATCTCAAGCAAGATATTGCCAACCGTCAAACATTCTTGTTTTATGAAGATGATGAGAACAAGGTTCTCTACTTGGAGTTTGCAACTGATGAAAGCAGGGATGCTTAAGGACCATTAACAGGTATTAACATGACTTCCATATTAACAGGTATGTGATCTTTGTATTTCATGTGTCTTCTAGTTTAGATTGTGGTTTCTGAGATCTTAATGTTGCCTTGGATATTTGTTCATGTTGGATGAGAGATTTTGCTTATGTCCTTTTGTTTCTTTAATGATTTTAGTTTCTGTATTTTGAAGCTCCTTAGGTTCTACGTTTTATACTGTATTAGTCCAAGCCACTTGTCAACATTTTCTTATGCATTTTGTGTATGTTTGAATAGATTCTTCCAATGCACCACTACTTGTTGTGAATGGAGAACACACGAGTAATTGTGCTCTTTCACACATAGTGGATTGCTTTCCCACTTCAAATATTTTGATTAATTTTGATGTGATCTTGAACCCTTTATGTTTACTGAAGTTAGAACACACTTTGATTTAGATTGTTTCAGCATTTTGATGTTTGCTTGCAGAGATTGCTTTTTGGAGTTTAGACTCATTTCGGCAAATTACAACTTTAGAATTAGAATAGTGAAGAAGATGATCTGAAGTGAATAATATTTGATTCTATTAAAAACTTTTTTTGTACTTAGTTATATTTGGTTATAATGATTATAACATATATATCGGATTGTATTTAGTTATGATGTCTTATGTATTTGATCTCTCTCCACTTTATGCCTTATGTTAATTTTTTATTTTAAGAACTTCTTCAATTTGCTGTTTTTTTCAATTATGATGAAAATATATAATAAAAATTATATTTTCATGAAAATAAAAAATTACAAATTTTAAAAATAACAATTTGAAAATTATTTAGTTGTAAATATTGTTTAGATCATGAATTTAAATTAATTTGGTTAAAATTAAGGCTAAAACTATGATTAGATTAAAACATGGATATTTTAGTCATTTTCTTATTAAAAGCATTTAGATGGAGATGTACATTCAGATTAAAATGACCAAACAAACAAATGTTCATTCAGATGAATCATCCAAATGAACAACCCAAAATAGAAACGAACATCATTCAGATGAATCATCCGGATAGATCATTTAAATGGATCATCTGGATACAAATGTCAGATGAACAAACGAATGGGGCCTCTACGAAGACAAACTACAACAATTAATTACGTTACAACTTTTTTGGTTTTGCTCCTCTTGAAATCGGGAAGTTCACATTTGCAATTGCAATCTTTCTCCTTTTTTTCCCAAAATGATTAACAAAATGATTTTCTTCTTCATCGTTTCCAATTGCTGCTATAACTCTCTTAATCTCCTCAACAATTTCCTTGACAAAACCAGCTTCAGAGCTGACATAAAAGAAGTATACCTTAATTCAGAAAAATGTCCTTCAAATGATTTTGGAGGAAAAGAATAACATGGGAATGTGATTGAAAAGTACCTTTTGTCTTTCAGCGACAAACCCATCTTGTCGGAGATACATTCCAACGCTTCTTTCCATTTCTTGATCTGATCTCCACTAGAAGCTCTCGCGAGCGTCCAAAAGCTGTCACCAAACTCACCCGTCTGTCTTCTCACGTCTCGTGCTCTCACCTTGTAGAAGATTGGAATGACTTGGAGCTTTTCTTTATCCGCAAGTTTCTTCATCTTCACCAACTCATCCATACACCAGCTCGACTCACCATACCTATAATTAATTCAATGTTGAATGTTCTTGAATCTAATTCTGGTTCATTGAAGAAGATGTTGGATAGTCAAAGAGCTAGCTAGCTAGCGTGAAAGAGAACACTAAACAAACCTGGTAGAGAATATTGCAAGCGCGATCCTCGACTCTTGGATCCTACGAAGAGATTTTTGAGATCTTTGCCTCTCTGCTCGTATTGGTCTACGAAGAAGTCGATTCCATGCCTTTAAAAGGCATCAATGAGATGACTCACGAAGCTGTAACGCAGTTCCTCTCCCCGGTAGTTCACGAACACTTGATATCGGGCCTCAGTGCGATTGTGAGAGAACATTTTTATCGTTCGAAGATACGTATAGACGGAGGGGTCACCTTTTAACTATTGAATCGATGTTTGCAAGCTTATGCTATTTGTAATGTTCTATAGATGTTTTGTCGGAATGCCTCTTTAATGACCATAGTGCCAAAATACGTATGAAATTAAGAACGAGACGTTTTTTAGCAAATACAGTTGCTTCGGGTGGACCCAAAAAAATAAAAAAAAATGGTGTTTTCTACGTTTCTTTTGTACTGGATCGTCCGATCTGTACCAACGGAGTTGAACCGTTGATATACTGTCGGGATTGTAGTTCCTTTGGCGTTATTGATAATGTGATGAGAGATAGATTGGAAGAATTCTATTGACTATCATATCTTCTTCAATATACATAAGACATATATATATATATACAAGATGGGCATAATCTAAGTAATTATAAGGAGATATTATGGTAGTAATGATAGGAGAAATTATAGGGATTGATGGAAGTGATCATAGGGATTGATAGGAGAAATCATAAGGATATTCTTTTCTTAATAGTTATTACCTTTCATATAATTTTATTTATCATAGCATTACACAGCATCCTGTCGGGTTTGTAGTTCCTTTGGCGTTATTACCTTTGATTTTGTCTTGTGATTTTCCAAAGAATTTCTTCAATTAGGAGAATATGTATGTGGAATCCAAATGCCTTATATCTTAAAAATTATGCTTCTAAGTTAATGATCAAATCACTAGGTAAATAAATGAACTCTACATCAACTATACTCTGTTCTATTATGTAGTCTTCTAAAACAATCATGTTTAGCTCGTCAATCATGTTTAGCTCGTCAAGAATAGTAGTAGATTTCAAAATAAGTAATCTACCATATTTTTCTTAATCAACAATTAATAAATTTCCAATCGTTTTTGCGAAACGATCTCCATATATCACACGTTACAAAGAGCAGCATTTTCATATATGATNTTTTCTTAATCAACAATTAATAAATTTCCAACGATCTCCATATATCACACGTTACAAAGAGCAGCATTTTCATATATGATTCGAGATCATAGATCGTTAGTGCAAAGCTGATCAAACTCACTTTGAAAATCTATGCAAAAAAATAGAGGAAAAAAAAACAAAATTTTCTTTATCCGCAAGTTTCTTGACCTTCACTAACTCATCCATACACCACCACCTCGATTCCGGATACCTATAACTAGTATGATGATTAATTATGATTCTTGAATCTTCAGGAGGTATTGAATTATTATGAAGGTGGATGATTGTAAACTACATATCATAATATCATATAGTATTAAAAAAAATTATCACGTTGACCGTAAGGTCGACGACTAATGAAACGGATCCTTATCTGTAAAGCTTATGGATAACACGTGTGTCCCTGAAAAAGCTCGAAACATTTCTGACTAAGAAATTTCACTGTTCACTATTTTTTTGCTCGACACTTGGATCAAATCGTATTATTCTGTTTCTTATATCTTTTTAATTTTCTATTAATTTAATTTATTTTTTTGGTTATATAATTAATTTAAATTATGTGGCTTAGTTTTATTGGTTAATAGTTTTGGAGAGGAGTTTTTTTTTTAATGTAAATCTCTTTTCACTTGTTTTCATTTATATATTATATAAATGATTTGAATTGACTTTATTGTTGCAATTAATTTAAAATATAATGTCGATTAATTGAACGAGTTTTTAGGCAGCAGATTTGGTGAAGGTGACTTTCGTTTGTATTGCATCCTCCACTCTTGGTCTTGGATCCTTACAAAGAGATTTTTGAGGTCTTTTCCTCAGCTCGTTTCTGTCTAAGAAAAACTTGATCATGTGCCTCTCAAATGCGTCAACGAGGTCGCTCACGAAGTTTGTTTCTTGTCTTTTTCAGCACGTTAAGTGTAGGATTTTTGCCTGTCACCGTTAATCTTGGCCGTCAAGTAATAGATCATTATTACATAGTTTGTATTTGCCTTCGCTCGGTTGGAATGAATTGGTGAAAGTGTGGCAATGCTAATAAAGTACGACGTGCAACTTTCATTCTGACAAAATCGGCAATTACGCTAGTTAAATGAGATATAAAACACTATTAAATAATTTATAAAAAACGAAAATGAAAAATTAGTTAATAATTAAAAATATTGTAAAATTTAATAATTATTAAAGATTTTCGAAATTGTTGGAAAATTATTAAAAAAAACTAAATCATAATAAATCATCCGGGAAATCATCGAACTAATTCGATTTAAAGTAATCCGCCATTTTCCCGCTCTTCGTTTTCTGAGTCGAGAGCTCTTCCTCCAAAGTCGTGACCTTCTCCTTGAGCTCTTCGTTTTGCCGGATAATGTCTATCCATCGGAAAACCACCCGAAGAAGTTGAGGGTTGGGTCGCAATCTTACCCAACCCTAGCCGACGACCTTTTTTAACGGGTACTTCCTACAAACAAAAATACAAAAACATTAGATTTTATTAAGAAATAAATATCTAAATTAAAATGATAATCTATAATTATTACTTACCCCGAACACTAGGTCGTTGATCTCGGCCCGAGTGAGGTCGTTGGAAGCGGTGATGCCGTCCTGCGATCTCTGGGTCAGGATCTCGTCTTGCGCCTTTGTCACCTTTTCAACGATCTCTCTGACGGCAGGATCTTGAATTTGGCCGGTCTTCTTATTGGTGTGCGTCATCACCATCACTTTCAGGTGATCCGGAACTTCGCTGTCTTCCTCCGTCTAGAAAATAACTAAAACCGTTAGTTACTAATAGATATATTAAAAACAATATTTAAAAATAACTAAAAACACCAAAATACTTACCATTTCGATTTCGGCTTTTTTGAAGCTCTTCGCCCCATTTTTGTGGACAGCGGTTCCCTTCCCTTCTCTGGGACTCTTCCGGTTCTTGGAGTTAGCCTGAGAGAGAGCTTCGGTCCTTCCCAGTACGAGATGTAGTCCTTCCACACCTCCGCGTTTAAGCTTTTTGGCTTATCTCCACCCTTTTTCCAAACTTGCTTCCACTCGTACATGTTGCGCGAGAATTGCATGGCCGCCTCCTTGAAAAATTCTGTCTCCACCGTTTTCGTTATGGTCCACTTCCAATTAAATTCTTGCTACAAAAGAAATAGAAATAAATAAATTATATAACAAAAAATAAATAAATAAATTCAATAATATAGCAAAAATTAAATAAATTAGAACTTGCCGCAAACGTTCGAAACCACATGTTTTTTTCGTCTGACGGAACATCCAAAAATTTCTTGTGCGGTTTGTCAAGGATGGAGTGCAACATTTTCAAAACCGACTTGCTAATGTCATTCCCGGATACTCCAAAACCCATAAAAAACAAATTAAGAATCGGTAATTAAAAAAATATATTAATTAAGAAAAAAATATATTACCAAGTAGATCTCGGAATGCGGAGGTCCAGATCGAGAACTGTGAGTAATTGTCGTCCCGGCTGTTGGACTAGCTCATCAACTGTCATGATCCCTGGAGTAGCTACACTCTCACTGTCCGGAATAGCAGGCGCATGAGGCGCAGAAGGCGGAAGAGTACTCGGGCCCGAAGTTGCAGAAGTACTCCTCCGCCCGATTGCCTCGGACCGCCAAGACAGCCTTGATCGAATTAACCGTAAGACCTACAAAATAAAAACTGAAAAACTGAATCATTTAAAAAAATATCTAATAATCATAAATATAAAAATACATTTCTAAAAAAAGTTTTTTAAAAATACGTTAATTAAAAACATTTTTAATAAATAAATATATAAAAATGTTTTACAAAATAGATTTATAAAAAACGTTTTTTAAAACTTTATTTATTAAAAAAGTTTTAAAAAAATATATTTATCAAAAACTTTTTAAAAAAATATATTTATAAAAAAAAATTTAATAAATATAAAAAAGTTTTTAAAATTAACAACAAATCTAATCTAACAACCTAACAATCTAATCAAACATTCAACCTAATTTTATCAATCTAACCACAAAACTAATCTAACAACCTAAAAATTACAATCTAAAAACTAACCACAATCTAACCTAATTACAAAACTAACCACAAGTTTATAAAAAAACTAACTTAATCAAACGGAAACAAAAATTAGAGAGAAGACTTATATAATCGGCGGCGATGGTGAGCAATGGGCGGCGGCAGAGAGGCGTCGGCGGTGGCGAGCGGTGGGCGGCGAGGAGAGGAGAGGACGAGAGAAGAAGAAGAGAGAAGAAGGAGGGGAGAGGAGAGGAAGAGAGAAGGTTTCGCGGAGAGGAAGAGAGGGGAAGAGAAGAAGAAGAAAATGAAAGAGAAGGGGAAGGATAACAAATATATGATTAAAGATTTCCGACGGACGATTTCCCTCGGAAGTCCGTCGGAAATTGAATTAATTAACCGCCTTAATTTTCGATCAATTTTCGTTTGGCGGTTTAAATTCGCGGGTAAATTTCAGGATCCGTCGGAAATCCCTCGTAAATTTCCGACGGACCTTGAAATTTCATGCATTCTCATTAGCCATTCAACACGTACGGTCTGATCTTGGTAAATATCTAAAACCATCGGAAATCCCTCGGAAATTTCTGAGGGATTTCCGACGGACCTTGATTTTTTTATGTTTTACACTTAGCATTTTTTCGGGTGTAAAACAATAAAATATCAAGGTCTGTCGGAAATCCCTCGGAAATATCCGAAGGATTTCCGACGGGTTTAGGATTTAGGGTTTAGATTTTGAAGATTTCATAAATTTTAGTGTTTAATAACCATTAGTGTTACATACTAATAAGAAAAATATTTGAATACCAATCAAAACAAGTTATCTTTGATTTCGTAAAAATCGATCGATGAACGAGTTCAAGCTTTCATAAAAACACATAGAACATATAAGGACACTCACGTGTTTGATTAGGGTTTCAATTAAAAAAGTTCAAAATGTTTGATTGTTAAAAACATTTCACTCAAAATAGTTTTAATTTGTTATTTCTACATCTATCAAAACCAAACATGTTCAAAATCCGGCAAATTAATTTGAGGTTTATTACCCTAAACCGTCGGAAATCCCTCGGAAATTTCCGATGGATTTCCGACGGATCTTGATATTTTATTGTTTTACACTCGAAAAATGCCAAGTGTAAAACATCAAAATATCAAGGTCTGTCGGATTCAGAATATCCCGGCTAAAACTGAATCCCCCGGCTAAAACTGAAACGGTGCTGGCATTCACCCGGCTAAAACTAAATACCCCGGCTAAAACTAAATCCGTCGGAAATCCCTCGGAAATTTCCGACGGATTTCCGACGGACCTTGATATTTTGATGTTTTACACTTAGCATTTTACACTTTACACATAAAACAAATAAAAAATATAGAATCTCAAACGTCAAAACCAAATTTTATAAAGAAAACAAAAAAAACAAAAAGTTTATATTTCCCGGGATTTCCATTCTAGCCGGGAAAAAAAGGTTTATCAAACTCTGTTAATTTGCTAAATTAAGGTCTCTCAAAATCCAAGGCGCGCAACTTTTAAAAGAAAACTAGGTTTTTATTTCATCAAAATGTGAAAAACATTACACGGCTGCAAGGGGACCTTATATAATGGTCCTATCAGCTTAGACTCAATGAAATAAAAAAACTCGAAAGAACATGACTTATGAAAAGAAAAACTACAAGGCGTTTAATCGCCAAAATTAACTCTATTTCGAAATAAATAAAAAATACATAGAGAAATAAAATTTATTACATAATTAATTACTCCGAGTCCGATGAATAATCTGACGTAGCTGAATCAGAATCCTCGTCAAAATTCAAACGGCTATATAACGGCAACTACAACAGATACATTAACGTATATATTCATCGGAAATCGGTCGGAAATTTCCGATGGCTACATATCCCTCGGATATCGGTCAGAAATTCCCCACCGATTTTCGACGACCTTGAAACGGTCGAAAATTTCTGACCAATTTCCGAGGGAATTTTGGCAAATTTAAATTCGTCTGAATTTTGTCGGAAAATTCCGACCAACTTCCGACGACCCTCGAACCGTCGGAATTTTCCGACCGATTTCCGAGGAAATTATATACGCCGGAATTCCCTCGGTATCTAACATATCATGGTTTTTACCCGTTTTTGACCATGATATAAGTCCTTTTTATTGAGTCTTTCTAGTGTTTTTGGAGTCTTATAGAGTCTTTTCAGCTTTTAGGTACGTTTGGAGCATAATTGGATATATTGAAGCATTCTTAAGTTTTTTAGAGCAAAGTAGAGATCATGTAGCTGAGAATGTCGATTTGAAGCCCGAGTATCGACCGATACCACTTATGGTATCGATCGATACCGACTGCATAGAAACACAAGTCGCGACTTTTCTGAAGTTTGAAGAAACTGCTCTTTGGTCCAGAAGACTTTAAGAATTACAATAAAGCCCAAAACGTGTTTTAGCATTATAATTAGGTTTTTTTAGCCACCTGTTGAGGCTACGCTTTATTCTACACATTCTAAGCTTTATTTTACTTTTGATACTTTGAGAGAGATTGGTTTTGAGGGTTTTTGGAGAGACAACTTTGAACCCCTTTGTTTCTTATTGATTTCTTTTATGCAATTCTATTCATCTATGATTTCTGTTCCATTGATCATGTCTAAGTAGATCTCCTGTTAGATTTAGGGTTTTCTCATAAAGGATTTCATTGAGTGCTGGTAATTGATTAGTTAGGATTCATAATCTGAATTAGTTCTTCACCATAGGTTGTTCTCAAAGCTAATTCTAGGTTGACGAATCTGGAACTTAGATCTTAGGTTAATCGATTAGGCACGACAGTGCAATTGATAATCTGACAAAACTTAGGGTGAGCAAAATAGCTATCCGCAAAGAGATTTGTTTTAGTTGTTTTGTGAACATATCAAACCTGAACTTTAAAGCTGGTTTAGATCTTTAGGATTTGCAAAGAGATTTGGGATTCTGGGATTTAGATTTAGATAATTCTCGCAACGACAGTTGGTTAATTATATCTTAGTGATTTGAGTTCAAGAACCGTGCATAACCTGAATCCTTATTAGTTAGTTCATCTGCATTCTTTGATTTCCTGAGAAATACCCTGAACCTATCTCTCCTCCATTGAATTTACAACAGTTTAATTTGCATTGTTATTTCCTTTTCATTGATTTACTTAGCTTAATTTTATTCTATTTAATCTATTGTGTGATTCTTGAGTCTATGTGGATTCGACCCCTAAATACTACAATCGACAAGCTGTTAGTACTTTAGGGTATTAATTTTGAGCTTATCAAAATTTGGCGCCGTTGCCGGGGACTCTAAATTCGCCATTAGATTTTAGCTTAGAATTTCGACTAAGTTCGTCGGTATCGATCGATACCCAACTGGTGTCGGTCGATACTCGTCGTAATTTAAAAAAAAAAATTGTTACTTACGTGCGTTGACTTTTGTGTTTCAGGTGTATGCCTAATCGCGAAACCAGAAGAAACAAGAGCGCACAGCTAGTTAATCTTTCCAACGAGGAACTAGCACTTTTGGAACGCACAATCAGGAAAGCAAAGAGGCCAGCAGAGATGAACAATCCAGTGGTTTTGGTTCGTGATGACGCTGGAGCTTTGAGAGACCAAGAGGGTCATTTGTACAATGAGAGGGGACAACGACTTGGTGGAGATGGAAACATCATTGTCCCTCCAGCTGTTGTGAATGTTGGGAATGTTTTGGTTGACCGTGGTAGGACAATTGGTGAGTACAACAGGCCTGATCAGTTTTATGCCAATCGATCAGCGATTCGACCTCCTGCTTTTCAGAGGAATGACTTTGAGCTGAAACATGCATACTTCACTCTTTTGGGTCAGCATCCTCTTCATGGTCTTCCTCATGAGCACCCCATGGATCATATTGAGAGGTTTGAGGACTTGGTCACTAGCATCAAGTACAATGGAGTGTCCAACGATTACCTCCTCTGTAAGCTCTTCCCATACTCTCTTGGTGGAGATGCAGCTTACTGGCTTAAGCAGTTGCCGCCTGGATCACTAACTACTTGGGAGGAGACTAAGAACGTGTACCTGAACAATTTTTATGATGATGCGAGATCCGAAGAGCTCAGGAACAAAATCTCCCAGTTTTCTCAAGGACCAACTGAGGCGTTTAAGGCTGCTTGGATCAGATTCAGATCATATCAGAGGGATTGTCCACATCATGGGTTCACTAAGTTTCAGTTGCTGGGTATATTTTTCAGAGGGATTGACTGGAGGTATCAGATGGCCTTAGATGATGCGAGTAATGGGAACTTCAACACCAGGTATCCAGACGATGCTTATGTGCTGATTAAGAACTTGGCGTCTAGCAATAGCACCAAGAATGCAGACTTTGAGCGAAGGAAACAGGCTGGAAGAATGGATGGATCGCAGATTGCTGAGGTTCAGGCCAAGCTGGATTCAGTGCACAATCTTCTGATGGGAAAGACGAGAAAAGCTGTTCACTTTGCTGATGAGGATGAAGTGAAAGGTGTTAACTACATTGGTGGTGCTAGATTTCAAAGTCAAAGGTATCAATACCAATCTCCACCACCCAAAACTCCTGAAAGCAAGGTTGAATCTATGCTTGAACAGATTCTTGAGGGACAGTAAAAGATGACAGTGGATTTTAATGGGAAGATGGATACCATGTACACAGATCTGAATGGGAAGATTGAAGCTCTCAGCATTCATCAGAAGAGGCTGGAAACTCAGGTCGCTCAGACTGCAGCAGCTGTGAAGAGGCAAGAAGGTTTTCTTCCAGGGAAAACAGTGAATCCAAGGGAATACGTCAATGCAATCACCTTAAGAAGTGATGAAGAGGTCGATCCAGGAGTGAAAATTGGTCTAACTGCAAAGAATCTCGTCGATCTTGCTGAAGATGACGACGATGAGGCTCCTGAAATCGCCCCAGTATTGATCGATACCACCCAGCATCGGTCGATACCCGTCCAAGGATCTGCCAAGGACGTTTCGAAGCAACAAGCATCGATCGACACCCCCCCCCCATTGTCGACCGATACGGAGACCGAGATCGAGAAGCCTTGTGTCGATCGACACCAATCTGGCATCGGTCGACACCCCTCGCAGACTGAGCCAGAAACTGTGAAAACACCTAAGATTGTCGAGGAAAGGGTTTACAAGCCTAAGGTTCCATATCCTATACCACCTAGACACCTCAGAGGTCCCATCTCTGCAGAGAAGTTGCTCGGTTTTGAGAAGATGGTAAGGAGGATTCCCCATACGATGTCTTTTGAAGAAGCTTTGGAATACCACCCTTTGCTTAGTCACTTCTGAGATTGCAGAGAAACTCTAGAAGAGATCGAGGTACTCTTCGTCAAGGCAAGAAGCACACCACCACCATTGAAGCAGTTGACTAAGAGGGAAGACCCAGAAAAATTTTCGGTTTCATGCTCTATCTCTGGAGTTGAATTCAAAGAATCTCTCGTTGATTCATGGTCTAGCGTCAATGTCATGTCAAAGGCAATTGCAGAGACGTTAATGGTTGATCTTTTAGAAGAGCCTTATGATGAGCCAACTGTCATAGACGTTTTAGATGGTCCTTCTATCATCACGAAGAGAGACATCACAACGGCTAAGGCAAAGAAGGAGGTGAAGAGAAAAAGAGTCAAGGGTGCATCCTATATGACTTTAATCCCTCAGAAGTGTGATGGAGATTCGATTGAATATAAGGTGAAGTGCAAAGGAACCTCAAAACCATTCTCTAAGGCTAGAGTTATTCTTATTTCGAAGCTGAAAGACAAAGGAAATGAGGTTGTGGAGAGCATGTTGAGCAGAACTCTGAAGCTGGAAGTGTCTAGTTGTAGAACTTGCCTAGGAGTAAGTTCTCAATTTTTTCCTGACTGATCACCTTAGCCAAAGTCAAGCTAATGACTGAAAACAAGCGCTTGGTGGGAGGCAACCCACTGGTGAGTCTGTACATACTTTTTCTTTCTTTTTATTTTTCGTTTTTGTGTCTTGTGTCTTTGTGTGAATCAGATGAACATGTGTTGTGTCGACCGATACCATTATGGTATCGATCGACACCAGGAGAAACAGAGTTTGTGTCTACCTATGCTTGGTATTGATCGATACCAGGCTGTGTGTCGGTCGACACCCCTACCCCAATCCGGTAATTTCTTTGTTTTCCACGATTCCACTCAGTTCTTTTGGTTTCTTTTACCAACTCTAGGCTAATAACACTGGGGACAGTGTTGTTCAAGTCTGGGGGAGGTAGTTGCCGACAATGTTTTTGTTTTTCTTAGAGTCAATAGTTTTTGAGTCAAAAGTTGTTTTATTGAGTCAAAATTTGTTGGAGATGATGATCTTTTTCTTGAATCTATTGTTCTGACTTTACTTCTAAGTGACCATTGTTACAGAATCAGTTCTAAATCAGACTAATGAAAAATCCAAAGGCTGACCAGTTAACTAGAAGACACCCATGTTTCCAGCAGAGTCCATTAAAGCCTGAGCCAAATTTGTGCACTTCATCGATGTGGTTGATGTCCATAGAGCTTGATTCCTCATTCATATCTGACAAACGAACCCATGTGTCTAAAAGTAATGGTATCTCTCTCCCCTGTTATAAGTTAATAAATAAGAGCAATAAAATATGAAATGATTTTCTTTTGAGTAGAGGGCTAGGAAAATTTCCAGCGATCCTATTATTCTACTTGTGAAGGAATGATCACACAAAGGTTGGAAGCGAGGTTAGGAAAATTTCTCGTGATACCACTATTCGTCTACGCCTTTGATACATAGAGAGGGAAGAACCGGGGGTTCGGTGGCAAACACCATCAATACTCGCGTTTCAGACCTTAATGTGTATATGCGGATCTAAAAAAAAAAAAAAACACAATAAAAAATAAGTCTGGAGGAGAGAAAATAATACTAAAAAGTGTGAAATATTTGGTGGTTCTTTTGTCATGATATTGTGCGGGAACGAATCTAGAAGGTTCTTGGCATTGATCACAGCGATGAAACTGGTGATGAGGGCTTTATTTGATAATGCTGCGAAATCATGTGTGTAGTCTGGGGAGCTGCGAATGTCTACAGAGAAGTACATGGTGGTCTTATCTTGGAATTGGTTAGGTAACATATGAGCGCTAAGTTGAAGGGTCATTGCAATGTTTCAAGAACAGGTGAGTCTCCGTTGTTTTCAAACCTCTTCTCTGGTTTGGTTTTCTATTTGCTTGAGGGCAAGCAAAGGCTAAGTCTGGGGGAGTTGATATATCATGGTTTTTACCCGTTTTTGACCATGATATAAGTCTTTTTTATTGAGTCTTTCTAGTGTTTTTGGAGTCTTTTAGAGTCTTTTCAACTTTTAAATACGTTTGGAGCATAATTGGATATATTGAAGCATTCTGAAGCTTTTTGGAGCAAAGTAGAGATCATGTAGCTGAGAAGGTCGATTTGAAGCTCGAGTATCGACCGATACCACTTATGGTATCGATCGATACCGACTGCAGAGAAACACAAGTCGCGACTTTCTGAAGTTTGAAGAAACTGCTCTTTGGTCCAGAAGACTTTAATAATTACAATAAAACCCAAAACGTGTTTTAGCATTATAATTAGGTTTTTTTAGCCACATGTTGAGGCTACGCTTTATTCTACACATTCTAAGCTTTATCTACGGAATAATTAAAGGACAAAAAACTTCAAATTATATTTAAAGTGGACAATTTAATCGGAATAGCCCGATAGTTTGTTTGAAATTTTCATACGAGGTAAGTCGTATCGACATTACACTATATTGTCTAGTTTTTTTTTTCTAAAAAAGAAATTGTTGCACGATTCAAAGATGTAATTATAAGCAAGTGAATGCCTCAACAGATTGTGGGGATTATTTAATACAAATTATGTTATCTATCTTTGATGCATTACTTTTTCAATTACTCCTTAATTTAGTATCGTTGCAAGTTGAAACGGATATACTAGTCCTAGTTAGACCTAGGAGCCTAGAAATCCATGTTGCTTAGTTCGTTTGTGTGAAATCATTTTAATCGTGATCGTATTTCACAATTTACTTCATCGTGTATTTATATGATAAACGGAGCATATAGATGATCCTAAGGTTTAAATGAATTATTAATACTGAAAAAGGTGGAGTTTTATGATTAACCTAATAAGAACTTTAATAGTCTACCATATGACGATTTGAAAAAATAAAATGGTCAAGATTATGGGCTTAACCATTCTTAATAAATTAAAGTCAAATGGACGAGAAACTAGTGGGGACTTTGCCTAACTACGTTGGGGAAGAATAATTATAACCTTATGGTGTTTGTTTGATACTTTGAATTATAATTACTTTTGATACTTTGAGAGAGATTGGTTTTGAGGGTTTTTGGAGAGACAACTCTGAACCCCTTTATTTTTTATTGATTTCTTTTATGCAATTCTATTTATCTATGATTTTTGTTCCATTGATCATGTCTAAGTAGATCTTCTGTTAGGTTTAGGGTTTTCTCATAAAGGATTTCATTGAGTGTTGGTAATTGATTAGTTAGGATTCATAATCTGAATTAGTTCTTCACCATAGGTTGTTCTCAAAGCTAATTCTAGGTTGACGAATCTGGAACTTAAATCTTAGGTTAATCGATTAGGCACGACAGTGCAATTGATAATCTGACAGAACTTAGGGTGATCAAAATAGCTATCCGCAAACAGATTTGGTTTAGTTGTTTTGTGAACATATCAAACCTGAACTTTAAAGCTGGTTTAGATCTTTAGGATTTGCAAAGAGATTTGGGATTCTGGGATTTAGATTTAGATAATTCTCGCAACGACAGTTGGTTAATTATAGCTTAGTGATTCGAGTTCAAAAACCATGCATAACCTGAATCCTGATTAGTTAGTTCATCTGCATTCTTTGATTTCCTGAGAAATACCATGAACATATCTCTCCTCCATTGAATTTACAACAGTTTAATTCGCATTGTTATTTCCTTTTCATTGATTTACTTAGTTTAATTCTATTGTATTTAATCTATTGTGTGATTTTTGAGTCTATGTGGATTCAACCCCTAAATACTACAATCGACAAACTGTTAGTACTTTAGGGTATTAATTTTGAACTTATCATTATCCCGTTAGAATTTTCCGACGGTTTAAAAGCTGTCGGAAATACCATCGAAAATTCGCGTATTTTTTTGTAGTGAATAAAAATAATATAAAAATGTGCGGGTGATCATGCAGGAGGTTTGATGGTGAAAATCTTTATGCGGCAAAGTCTTTATCGATGCATACCTAAGTCGATAAACAAAAGGTTGGAAAAAACAATACAAAATTAAAAATAATATAAAAATGTGCGGGTGATCATGAAGGAGGTTTGATGGTGAAAATCTTTATGCGGCAAAGCCTTTATCGATGCATACCTAAGTCGATAAACAAAAAGTTGGAAAAAACAATACAAAATTAAAAATAATTGACGTCAAAAAAACAAAAAAAAAAATATATATATATATATAAAATATAAAAATGTGCGGGTGATCATGAAGGAGGTTAATCGATGCATCACATATGACTAAAGTTGAATTAGGAAAAACAAAAGATGACCCAAGTCGATTAACAAAAAGTTAGAAAAAAATAATACTTATACAAAGACTCCTCTAAACCAAATATAGTGTCCAAATAGGTAAATAGCGTCATATACAAACATAGGCTCAAAAGATTTGTCATCTTCTTGATTGCCGTTGGAGTTGAAGTTGGAGCCAAAAGTATGAATTTTGGTACAAACCATTTCACACGCCAATTTAGCAGGAGCCAAAAGTTTTGATTTGTTGTCAAATATATGTGTGTGGATATATATCCGAGAGAAAGATTGATATAGGAAAAACTGAAACAGGAGAATAGTGATTGGGGAGATAAGGAGAAAGGATTGCGTTGGAATGTAAACATTTGATAACCATTTGTAAAGTGAGAGGTTCTTAGTGGATTTCCAGATTCAATCTCACAATGAAGATATCTAAATTCTTCGAAAATTCATCAGCAACATATATATAAGAGAAAAAAACGACAATGGTACGTACATTTATAAACAAAAACACGTTTAGGAAAAAAGAATATATTACAAGTCAAATTACGGAACATTTAATTTACGTCACAACTTCTTTGGTTTTGCTCCTCTTGAAACCGGGAAGCTGACATGGGCAATTGCAATCCTTTCTCCTTTTTTTCCCAAGATGTTTTTCTTCTTCCTCGAATCCAATTGCTGCTATAACTCTTATAACCTCCTTAGCAATTTCCTTGACAAAATCGGCTTCAGAGCTGCCATAAAAGTATATCTTATATTCTTATATAATTCATAAAATATCCTTCAAAATTTTGTAGTAAAAGGAATAATTAGAAGGAATGTGATCGGGAAGTACCTCATGTCTTTCAGCGACAAACCCATCTTGTCGGAGATACATTCCAACGCTTCTTTCCATTTTTTGATCTGATCTCCACTAGAAGCTCTCGCGAGCGTCCAGAAGTTGTCACCAAACTCACCCGTCTGTTTTCTCACGTCTCGTGCTCTCACCTTATAGAAGATTGGAATGACTTGGAGCTTTTCTTTATCCGCAAGTTTCTTCATCTTCACCAACTCATTCATACACCAGCTCGACTCAGCATACCTATAATTAATTCAATGTTGATTATTCTGGTTCATTAAAGAAGATGTTGGATGATCAAAGAGCTAGCTAGCTAGCGTGAAAGCATACTAAACAAACCTGGTAGAGAATATTGCAAGCGCGACCCTAGATTCTTGGATCCTTACAAAAAGATTTTTGAGATCTTTGCCTCTCTGCTCGTATTTGTCTACGAAGAAGTCGATTCCATGCCTTTCAAAGGCATCAATGAGATGACTCACGAAGTTGTAACGCAGTTCCTCTCCCCGGTAGTTCAAGAACACTTGATGGGCCTCAGTGGGAGAGAACATGACAGTGGCAGAGCTTTGCTTATGTATAGACGGAGGCTTGCAAGCTTTATGCTATTATAATGACCAGTGGCGGACCTAGAAAATAATTTGAGTGAGAACATATAAAAAATGAAAAAGTCCTCCAGATGTCACCTTCAAGTCTCTTTTTGTTTTGTTTCCCTTTCAAGTCTCTTTTTGTTTTGTTTCCGTTCAAGTCGATACGGATGTCCCTTTCGTTCCTCAATTCTGTTTACTCAATTGTGTTCTAAAGTCTTTAGTTTTATTTTATTAGTTGGATTATTCATTCATTTTTTATATGCCCCCACTCAAATTATTTTCTAGGTCGGCTATTGGTCAAAACAATACTAGCATGAGTTATATATATATTTATTGATAACAAAGAAAACACGACTCTCGGCTTATGCCTGTTTACAATGACCATGTGCCATGTCATCAACTACTGCTACTCGTTCAAAACAATACTAGCATAAGCTTGCAAACATCTATTCAATATATATAGGCATGGCACGAGTAGACATAAGTTGAATATATATATATACTGAATATGCCGCTATGTCATCAACACCGTTTATTGGCAAGCTAGTATTGTTTTGAACGAGTAGCTGAAGTTGAAGTTGCCGCTATGTCATCAACACCGTTTATTGGCATTATCGCAGACAAATTTCTTATATATATATATATATATATAACACTAGTATTATACCTGTGCGATGCGATGCACGGCCATACGTTTTTGTTTTTATTTTTCTAAGTAATTTTATAAAAATATATGTTTTTAAAATATTGATATCTTAAAATATTGTATCGTGCCCTATAGGGCCTCTTATGCTCAATAGGAAATCATCTTCCAATAATTAACCTTTCTCTTTCGTTTAAACACCATAGCGATAGGTCCGGTAACTCGAGCTAGAGCTAAACTTCAGGCTCGTATCAATTTGCTATCAGAGCAAGACGATTCAATGGGAGACGTGAATTCCGTTAATGACGCAACTCGCCAAAATCATGAAGATGATGGAAGACATGAAACATGAGTTGAAGCAGGAGATCAACGACAAGTTGGCTCCGATACATTCAACAATCACGACGCTGGAGACATCCGCCTCAACGCTGGAGACAATTGTTGCTGCTCATGCATAAGAACGTGAACAAACCAAAACAGAGGTTGCTGAGATTCGCAAGGAACAAGTAGTCTTGTTGGAAAAAAATTCGGGGGAGCAAACTGCGATAATCTCCAAACTCGAGGAGCTCTCTGCTGCTGGGAAACAGAGCGGATCTACTTGTGGTAAAGGCCTATTGACGGAGAACAAAGACAGTTGTTTTCCAACAGGTGGTGATGAGATGAATTTCACATTGGGGAAGAACGGCAAAGACTTACAAGAAGGAAGTGGTGGAACTGTTGGAGGCAACCACAAATTGACTGTCTCAAGAGGACCATGGCCAACACGATCAGTAGGCAGGGAACGAGGTCACCGCCGGTTGGATGGGGGAAGAGATTGGACCGTTAGGCCAATCGGAGCACCACCAAACGAAGTTCAACCAAGGTATGCATCGGGAGACTTTCGTTTGCAAGAAGGAGTTGGATGGGGATGCTCTTATGGCGCGAAAGATGGAGGAGAAAACAATTCAGATATATGCGTGGTGCCACCATCGAAGATAGAATTTCCTCTATACAATGGTACCACAAATGCAGATGAATGGTTGCAAATGTGTGATGACTATTTCATCGATCAAAGAGTGTTCAATGATGATGCTAAGGTATGATAGGCAACATTCATCTTAACAGGACGGGCGTATAATTGGAATAACAACCTTCGACGGTTGGTCACCCACATACTATGATGGGTTGAATTCAAGAGAATTTACAAAAGCCGCTTCGGAAAAGCCGACACGTTAATCCAGTTGGAGAATTGTCTAATTTAAGGCACACAAGGACAGTAGATGAGTATTGCAACCAATTTGAAGAATGCTTAGGACGGAGATCAGCAATTGTGGTAGTTTTGTGCAGGACTAAAAGACAGTTTGCGAAAAGAAGTTGAGTATCTTCGACCCGAGATGATCTTTGAAGCGATGGAGTATGCTCGGGATAATGAGTACAAGATTGATGGCGATAAGCGAACACAGACGTTTGAAGGGCATTTGGCTCCACTAGATGGACACTCAGTCCATATAGATAGGCCAAGGATGGCAGGGAACAACGGTGGACAAAGTGGAAAGAAGGGAAACTCCGTTGCCTCAACAAGCGGAAGCGAACCATGATCATCAAAAGCAGTTTTGGAAGATGTTGACCAGCGCCGAAATGGCGGAGCGAAGAGCAAAAGGACTCTGTTTCAACTGCGATGAGCTCTTCACGCCACAACATGTCTGTAACCCGGTCCTTTTCACATCATGTGGTTCATGGACGGGATGATCAGGAGGATGAACCATTCGAAGAGGAGAATTTGGTGGAATTTGTGGCAGGAGAAGCTGCTAGAGGCATACCATGAGTTGGAGTTTGAGGACAAGCTCCTAGTCGAGGAGGGGAGTAATGATACGGGTTATGGTTAAAGATGGTTAAGGTCTTTTATTAAAGAGTTTTGGCGTTTTTCCTTTTTCTTAATTTTAGTTAAAAGTATTTTTCCTTTTTTGTTTAGGGTTATTGATTGTATTGTGCCCTATATAAGGTCTCTTATGATCAATAGGAAATCATCTTCCAAGAATTAACCTTAATCTCAAGAGAAGCTAGGGTTAAAAGAAGTTTACTTTCAATTTTCTCTTTCGTTTAAACACCATAGCGAGAGGTCCGGTAACTCGAGCTAGAGCTAAGCTTCAGGCTCGTATCATCGTCAAGAACAATGAAAATCACTTTTTCAAAGCTCTGAGACCACATACTATGAGCAAACTGGATCCCATCGACTCCAACCAAACACTGTTGTAATGACTACGATCAGATGAAGGGCACAAATTGATCGTGCAGATTGTTTCACGCCGACTGTCTTGCAGCATCAGCACATAGTATCCAATTGGCCGGAAGCAAGTGAGCTCCTTCTCACATAACAAAGGTCAAAGGGTATGACACTAATTCCTGTTTAGATGTTGCCTGACTGTTCAGTAGGTTGTGATCTTGGCTCCTCGGTTTCAAGTGCAATAGCTTTTATGCGTTTGACATTCAAAAAACAACATAATGTGTTAATTTTTCATACAACAATCCAGTCCAGATTATAAAAAAAACTAACGTAAACTGTTTCTCACTCTATTTTTCTTTGATTTTCGTGTATCTTTTTACATACACGTGAAAAGATATGTCTGTATACTAAAAACACAACAAATAGCAAATGTTCTTCACTTCATCTAAGATACAGCTCGTTCACACGATTCGAACCACTCGAACTCTGCGTCTTGATGATAACAGCTCGTTCAATCTCCCAATTTCTAGTATAAGTTCCTTTATTTTCTACAAATCGCAAAATCGCAAAATTATAATTTTTTATAAAATTAATTATAAAGTAATTTTAGACAAACCTGATCTTTCTCTCTGAGCAGAAGAACCAGAAATCTCAGCTTCTCTTCCTGTAATCGTGTCCACCATCTCACCAGCTTCACATAAACAATGCTCGAGACCCAGGACAAGCCACAAATGAGGGTAAATGACCATAATACCCTTCTACGAGTCACGTAATTACAACGCGCCCTCTCGACGGCTTGGAAGAAGAGCACCGAGTCCTTGATCAATCGCTTCTTGGCAATCTCGATCACGCGCCATGGCAGCGAGAGATTCACGGCGGAGGAGGATTCGCCTTCTTCTTCTCCGACGATGGGGACGACAGCATCGTCTTCATCATCGTCGTCTGGCGGATATTCACGGCGGTGGCTTGGTTGTAATAAAGGTGAGTTTTGAGGGATAGATGCGCCAATTGGTGAGCTTGTGGGTGAGGTTCGTATCACTACCCATTCGCTGAATTCTTCTTCTTGCTCTGCCTCTTCGTTCTTCATTAATCTTTGGATAATCTTCTGCTTTTTCTGTGTGTTGTTTTATATATAATGTCATTTTAAAGATTTTGTTTCTAGTAACGATATTTTTGCTAGTTGAGAACAAAATATCTAACAGAGCCGATAATGACGCTATTGGTCTCTAATATTTCTATTTTCAAATACTATTTGGAGAGTTTTGCAAATACAAAAAGTTCATGTGGCTTACTTACAATATCTTACACTGGATCTCATAAGAAAGTGAGTAAAAAATTCTGTAAGCTTACGATATCTTTCACTGGACAAGCCTTGGAAGATGCAGCTGAATATAGTGCAGTCGTGGGAAGCTTACAATATCTTTCACTCACATGACCCGGTATTTTCTTTTCCGTCAACAAGATGTCTCAATTTATGCACCGCCCAACAACAGAACATTGGACAGCCGTAAAACGCATTCTTCGATATTTCTCTGGCACCATGTCTCACGACATTTATCTTCACGCCAACTCTTAAAGCCTTATGCAAATTGAAATGGGGCGGAGCCACATATATGGTAGTGGGGTCACTTGCCCCTAGCAAAATTTTAAAATTAGGTTCTAATTATAACTAATTTCAACTAATGCACCCATAACAATTTTTAATTTGTCTTGTTAGTTTATAATTGAGTTTAGTCTGTATATTTTATATTTATTTAATTACATAAGTTAGTATATATGTTAAATAAAAAGAAGTGTGTAAAGAGTCGTGATTTAATAATGAGTAGTTTTATTTTTAGTTTCAAAAGTCACAACCTTTAGTTGGTGTTTGTAAGAAAACTATTTAAGTTGTTGTTGTCGTAATAAAAGATAAGTTTCCCAGATTTTATTTTCCTTATTTTTTCTTAAGAATCGTAATTACTTTTCTTTTCTTTTGCACAAAGTGAAACCCATTTTTATCCTCTGTAAAAGAAGAAATAAATTTCTAACATGGTATCAGAGCTTTATTGATTCAAGGGCCAACACAAGCACAAAGAGAAGCAAAAATTTATGGAAAAAAAAACAGAGAGATGATGATAACAACATCGTATCAAGTGATTCCGATATTTGATGGAGAAAATTATGATTTCTGACGTATTAAGATGAAGACCATCTTAAAGACAAGAGAATTGTGGGCGGTGGTGGAAAACAGTGTTCCAAACCGACCGACACAAACAGAGGAGACATCGGAAGTGCTGCAACTGAAAAAGCAATGGGAGGAAGCATCAATGAAAGACACGATGGCGTTGCAGATCTTGCAGACGGCCGTGTTAGAGAAGACATTTACTCGTATAGCACCAGCAGTTACTTCGAAGGGTGCTTGGGATGCGTTGCAATCTGAATTTCAAGGAACTTCACAAGTACGATTGATAAAGCTTCAATCGTTGAGAAGAGAGTACGAAAACTTGAAAATGAATGAAAGTGATAACATTAAGGTTTTTACAGAAAAATTAATTGATTTGGGAAATCAATTAAGGGTTCATGGTGAAGAGAAGACAGACTACCAAATTGTCCAGAAAATTCTCATCTCTCTCCCGGCAAGGTTTGATAGTATAGTGGCGGTGATAGAGCAAACAAAGGATTTGACCACACTATATGTGACAGAGTTAATAGGAACTCTTCAAGCACATGAAAATCGTGTCTCTTCACGGAACGAGAACACGTCTGAAGGTGCATTCAATGTCCGACCAAGAGGAGGGAGTTCTGTTTTTAAAACAGAAGATAGCAAAAAGTGGTGTGGCGTTTGAAAGAAAAACAACCACACGGAAGCCGACTGTTGGAAGAAACAAAGCACGGCTGATTGGCAAAAAGGTTCAAGGAACAAAAAAGAATGTTACAACTGTGGAGAAGTTGGACAATTATCGAGAGAGTGTCGTTCGAAGAAGTACGAACGAGCAGAGATGGGTCTTGAAGATGAAGATGTTGGAGTTCACATGCTTTTTAGTGCAAGTGAAGAATCACCGAAAACCATAAAAGAAGATGAATGGTTGGTGGATAGTGGCTGAACGAATCACATGACGAAAGAAGTAAAACATTTCACAAGACTTGATAGAAGCATTAATGTTCCAATCAAAGTTGGAAACGGAGAAGTCGTAATGACGGCTGGGAAAGAAGACGTTATTGTCTTGACAAGCACAAGAAAAAGAGCAATGAGAGGTGTATTTTTGGTTCCGGGATTGGAGAAGAATCTGCTAAGTGTTCCACAAAATCATATCTAATGGATATTGCGTCTTGTTTGTGAACAAGCGTTGCATAATCTTGGATCCTATGGGGAAGAAGATTATGGAGATACAAATGGTGCACAAAAGTTTTTTAATCACATGGAATTCTTTTCAAGTGATATATCATGGTTTTTACCTGTTTTTAACCATGATATAAGTCTTATTTATAGAGTCTTTCTAGTATTTTGGAGTCTTTTCAAGTCTTTACAGGTTTAGGTACGTTTGGAGCCGAATTGGAGAAATTGGAGCATTTTGGAGCCAAGCAAGGATCATGTAGCTGAAGGATCAAGTTGAAGTCCTAGTGTCGATCGACACCAGCCTGAAGAGTCGACACAGAAGCTTGGTATCGATCGATACCACTTATGGTGTCGGTCGATACCCATCGCATGAAGAGAAGGATTGCGACTTTTTACAAGTCTGATGAAATTGCACCTTGGTCCAGAAGACTTTAATAATTACAAGAAGCCCCAGAACGTGTTTTATGATTATAATTAGGTTTTTCAGCCACTTTTGTGGAGGATGCATTATTTTACTTTGGTTTTCTGTGAGAGAGCTTTCTGAGGGAGACAAGTCTGAAACTCTGTTCGTCCGAGAGAAGATTTCGAACTCTTGTTTACTCTCATCTTATTTATTTATTTCAGAGATTTATTCTACTATGTTTATTGTTTCAATCTCCATGTCTGAGTAGATCTCCTGTTAGGTTTAGGGTTCTCATAAGGGATTCCATTGAATGCTAGGTTAATTAGTTGGTTAGGATTCATAATCTGAATTAGTTCTTCACCTTAGGTTGTTCTTAAAGCTAATTCTAGATTGATCATCTGGAACTTAGATCTTAGGTTAATCGATTAGGCACGATAGTGCAATTGATAATCTGATAGAATCTAGGGTGAGCAAAATAACTATCTGCAAAGATATTTAGTTTAGTTGTTTTGTGAACAGATCAAACCTGGACTTAAAGCTAGTTTAGTCTTTAGGATTTGCAAAGAGATTTGGAATTCTAAGATTTAGACTTAGATAACTCTCGCAACGACAGTTGGTTAGTTATAGCTTAGTGATTTGAGTTCAAGAACCGGGCTTAACCTGAACCCTGACCAGTTAGTTTATCTGCATTCTATGATTTCCTGAGAAATACTCTGAACCTATTTTTCCTCCATCGAATTTACAACCGTTTAATTTACGTTATTGCTTTTAATTACATTGATCACTTAGCTTAATTCGAACCTTTAAAATCTATTGTGTGATTCTTGAGTCTATGTGGATTCGACCCTTAAATACTACAATCGACAAAGCTGTTAGTAATTTAGGGTATTACATTTGAGCTTATCATCAAGAAAGTGCAACAACTACGTATGAGGAAGAAGAAGTGGAGATTACTGGAGAACGTGGAAGACGTGTCACTTGAAGAAGACATGAAGGCATCACAGAGTTTAAAGAACTTGGAAGCAAACTTGGTGACCGAAACTCAATTAAAGGGGAGTGTTAGTTTATAATTGAGTTTAGTCTGTATATTTTATATTTATTTAATTACATAAGTTAGTATGTATGTTAAATAAAAGAATGTGTGTAAAGAGCCGTGACTTAATAATGGATAGTTTTTTTTTTTTTCTTCTCAATTTTTCTGCCCATAATTTCCTATTTTTAAGTGCTCAGTAATTTTACTTTCCATATTTCAACTGTATTTGCTTAAAATTTTCTTTTTTTGTTTACCAGTTATTTAAATGCAAAATTATGGTTCTAACTTTAATTATTAATGCAAAAATTTGGTTCTAACATTTTCTTTGTGAACGATAGTTCTGGATTCTATATAAGATATACAATATTTTTTGGACAAAAAACAAATCTTATTCTCATGATTTTTATCTTCTTTTTTTTTTTTACAACCAAGATTTTGTCTTTATATACATATTTAAATTTATGGTTCTGCATTGTTATTTCTTAATTTTCAAAATACAATTGATTTTTTTTTTTAGATTTTGGAAAAAAAATTATCATATATGAAACTTTTAATATTCGTGAAATATTGGAAAATAAGACGTGTAAAATGTATTTACATACTATATTATTATTTTTTTGTCAACTAATATTTTTTTTTTATATTTTAAACTTCTATATAAGTAGTATTTTAATATATATTTTGCCCCCTGTAAAATAAGTTTCTGGATCCGCCACTAAGATTGGACATGAAACAAAGATGACTACACATCCACATGAGCTTACATTGTTTATCTTGGTCGACATCCCATTCCATGGTCATCAAAGAAACATATTGGAGTTGCCCGCTCTTCCACCGAAGCAGAATATCGATCAATAGTGTCAACGGTCTTTTAAATATGTTGGATTTGTACTATTAGAACTTGGCATCAAAGTTCCAGTCCAACCAGTCATTTTTTGCGATAACATTGGAGTCACATACTTAACCGCCAACCCGATCTTTCTATCAAGAATGAAACATATCGCCTTAGGCCTTAGACTATCATTTTGTACGCCAATATGTTCAAAGTGGTGAAGTTCATGTCTCTCATGTCACTTATGCAGATCAACTAGCGGACGCACTCACCAAACCACTCTCCTGAGCTCGGTTTGAATCTCTCGCTGTCAAGATCAGCCTCTCCTCCGGCCATCTGTCTTGAGGGGTGTAATAGATTATAGAAAGTATATATGTCAGATCCTATGATTTAGTTCTATCAATCCCTAGTATTATGTCCTATCAATCCCCACTAATACGTCGTGTAATTAGTCTCTTCCCTTGTATGTAGTATAAACAAAGAATCTAACATCAATATAATCATCGATCCCTATATAGTATATACTCAATTCATTAGTTTTTCAATCTATTTTTTTCTGGTCCTTATGGCAGTGGCTTCATTCCTTATTTTCAGAGTTAGACTTTCCCTTATGACTAATCCTTGTAGATTGTGATTTCCCTTTCTAGATTCTCAGACATTGTGTTCCTTAAATTATTACAGGTTTCAGACTTACTTGGATTTGACTATCGGATTTGGATGACGAGCAAAGCAAACGAACTCATCTTCTAGGTCAGTGTAAGTGAGAGAATTAACGAATGTGTTAGTCCGGTTTAGAACACCCAAAAAAAAAAAAAAAAAAGAGTTTCACCCGACCCGACCCGACTTGACCCGACTCGACCCTATCCGTACTAATATCTCGAAGCAAGTGCTGGTCATCAGTTTCTCGATTCTTCTACTAACTTCGTGTTCCCCACGCGCTTTAATGGCGACGGCATCTCCTCCTCCTACGGTGAATCTCTGGGTGGTTCTATCGGAATCGAAGCGGATAATCAACGCCCACTCGCGCCACTTCCTTGCTCTCTCCGTTCTCTTCCTTCTTCCCCTATGCTTCTCCGTCACTGTCTACCCCTCCGTCTTCCGCCTCATCACCGACCAATCCTCAGCTTCTCACAACAGCGTCTCCCTCCTCCGCGGCGGATTTCACGACGATCAACCACCACGCGCCGATCCTGATATCGAGACGGTGGTCCTGCTTCTGATTGCTTACATCGTTGTGGTCACCGTCTTCAATCTCTTGGCTATTGGATCAATCGCGTACAGCGTGTTCCAAGGATTCTATGGGAGACCTGTGAAATTGATCTCCGCCGTGAAATCGAGCTTCACCTCGTTTTTCCCTCTTCTCGCTACTCTGATTTCATCCAATTCCATCATATTTGGGATTTTGCTGATTCTAGGGTTTGCAGCCTTCTTGTTGACTCGCTTAATCGAGCTCATCCTCCCAGGTCTCGAATTCGATTTTGCTTCTCCCTACTTCCAAGCTCTCACCGCCGTAGTAACGATCATCTCGGCCGTAATCGTGATCAAGCTCTCTGTCAATTGGATCCTCGCTTGGGTCGTCGTTGTTGTTGAATCAGCTTGGGGGTTAACGCCATTGAAGAGAAGCAAAAGCTTGGTCAAAGGAATGGAAAGCGTTTCTCTGTCACTAATCGTCTTCTTCGCCATAACCCAATCGACTCTCGTCTGGATCAGCACCGTAGCTGCTTCCGCTCAGATCGACGACGACAGTGGAGACGGCGAAACTGGGAAATTGTGGACAAACTCTTTCTTCGTGCTCCAGATCGTGATCACGTCTGCGTTTCTAACGCTGTTGACGCTGTATAATCTTGCGGCGACCACTGTGACGTATATGTACTGCAAAGCTGTTCACGGCGAGCTTGCTTGGGAGATTGCAGAAGAGTTTGCAAGAGAATACGTGAGCTTGCCTTTTGATGATGGTAAAGTTCCTCACTTGGTCTCTGTAGCTTACAACAATGTCTGATGAATCATGATGATGAAGAATTCAAAGGTCAGTGTTTTAAAAATTTGGGCTTTTTGTATGATAAAAGCAAGTTGTACATTAATCTTCTTTAGTGTTTGACAGAATCGGTCAGGTCTTTATGTTTTCTTGAGAATTCAAAGCTTTTGTAATGTGTTGATCTAAATTTATGGCTATTGAATGTTTTTCACTATGTGGGATTTGTGGTACAATCTAACTGCCAATAAAAATGCACTAAACTGATTAGTCAGAATCAAGAATTATTCAGAATTGTGAAATCTTCCATGAATGAAAGATTTCATTTTTACAAATATTACTATTACAAGAAGAAATTTCATCCCCAAAAAGTAACCTATTATCAGAAGAACAAAAAAGATCATGTACTTTTGTCTTTTCCCCATGTACAAAAGAATTCACATAAGACCAGAATCTTGAATCTGGTTTTTACATTACATCCTTAAGCTTCTTAAGTTTGAACAAAAGATTTCAACACGGAAGAAAACATACCTTCTGAAACTGTCATATATCAGACTTTCTGTCCATAGAATCTGTCGCAATTTGGTAACATGAAACACAATATGTTCATCAACCAAAAAAAGAGATCATCAAACTCACAAATGCTCAAGAGCCTTCTTCTTCTCTCTCAAGTGATTCGCTCTTCTTTAAGCCTTAAACGAGCAATTGGCTGTTGTTGGTTCAAGTTAACCGTCGAGGTGTTGTGTAAATTGTTGTTTGGTCTTAACTGATGGCTACTGGTTCTAGCAGCTGGAACGTCGTGGTTATGCTTTCCTTCATATGTTGTTACAACAGCTTTCGGATCATTTGCTGCTCTCTCTACATGTTTCCTCACTCCGCATCCAGGTGTTGTACACTTATAGTAGCTCCTGCGAATAGATAAAAGAGTTAAGGTAAAAATACCGATGAAAATCTATAACTCGATGACCGGTTTTCCGTCTCACCTCGGATAAGGATTCCCTTTGACTACTTTCTGACCATACTTGCGCCATCTATATCCATCATCTAAGAGATCAACTTCACTCGTCGTTTGGACAATAATTCTAGGCTCTGTCACGGTTCTATGCGATGAAGAAACTGGTTCTGAAATCCGGACTTCTGTATTTCTGCAACATTCAAAGATTGTCTGAATCTAATCAGAAAAACCAAAACCCATAAGAGATGAATGTAAGAGGAACAGTCACATCTCTTAAGAGTTTTTTTTACCTTCTCTTGGGATCAGGCTCATCCTCGTGTTTTCCTCCCACACTAGTTTCTGCATTACCGACCTCCTCGCTATCACTTGCTTCAGATGTCTGTTCTATTGTTGTAACCTGGCTTGTTTCCTGGTCTCTCTTAGTCTTGTTGAGACTGCTATTACTGGTTTGAAACTGAGTTGCAATATCAGAACTTTTAGAACTCCCGTTATTGTTTCCGCGCTTATTGTTTTGAGGAGGTTCATGATTGTGCTGACCCTTGTATATGATTTCCGTTACTTGTCCATCGAGAGACCTCTCGACTTTCTTCTTGACAAGACATGCGGGATGCGTACATTTGTAATAACTCCGAGGAAAATCGCTCCCTTTCACTTGCTTCTGCCCGTATTTCCGCCAGTTGTATCCATCATCAGCTGGTTTGTCAGCATTTTGAGGCTGTGAGCGATGCTCAAAGACGCATATTTCCGAGGTTTCTCTCTGAACCTGCGACGAATCTTGAACCGCAGCTGGAATCTGTGACCGAGGTCCAGAAGAAAACGAAGGAAGCTCAGTCAATGAATTTTGTTGTTGTTGTGTAGAGGAAGGATATTCGGATTGGGATTGCATCTGGACATTATTGCCTTGAACTGCTTGTGCGGTGACTTGTGCTAAAGCTTGTTGGTGTGTCATACCAAATGATCCCTACACATAAATTCATATTTTTATTAGCTAATGATATCCTCAAGATAGAAACAGGACAACAAATCCAAACAAATACTGAAATACATCAAAAGATTCAAGATTTGGAAAAGAGGGTCAGAGAAACAATACAAATGTTCATTAAGGGTAGAGTCAAAGAATTGAGCTCTGGTTCTCTCCTTGACATTGAAGATGTTCTTTGTCTGAAAGTTTCCTACTTTACTTCAAAGATTCAGATACCCAAGGGAGATCCCTATTTTCTCAAAATCAAAATTCCCCAATTTTGACCTAAAATGAAGAACATTCGAAATGTTTTCTTCTCCTCTTATTCAGCAAAATGGTACAATTTGTTAAATTTGCATCTATAAACCGAATGAAAACAAAAACCGGAAATAGCAACAGAATATTCAAAAGAACCCATAAAGTCCTAAACTTTTAGTTACCAAAAACAGAATTTCGAGCTAACGACAAATAAAACAAACAAAAAAATCAATGTTCTTGTTAAGGGAAATGAAATTCACACCTGAATGGGTGAAAAAAGACCAAAGAAGCTCGGAGAATCCAAAAGCATCGCCGGACTTAATCCCGGCGGTACAGTAAACATCGCCGGTGGCTGCGTAATCATCAATCCCGTTGGTCTGTTTTGTTTGAACCTCGGGTCAACATCACCGCCGCTTTCACCGCCATCGCCGCCACCGACAGAGCTCACCGGTGTCTGATGAACAGTAACGGCAACGGCGGCAGCAGCAACAGCAGCCGCCGGAGAAGCCATAGCTCCAGCTAGAAGCTGAGAGAAGGATTTGAATTCATCAGGATCAGAGAACAAATTGGAGACGAGAGTCATAGGACCAGGACTAAATCCAACGCCACCGCTAAAAAACATTTCCCCAAACGGCCGAGGAGGAAGTGAAATCGTTGGCCGTGAAGCTCCGGTGGATGATTTTAAGGTCGAAGGTTGTTGTTGTTCTTTCTTCTCCGCCATCGATTCCGATTTTTTGAAACAAAAGAGGATAAAATCTAACAAACCCAACTCACAAAAAGATATTTTTCTTTCCTCTCTTTAAACCCCCTTTATGTATCTTTACATAATCCTTGTCGTGTTTCAGTTTCAGTTCGTTTTTTTCTTTTTTTCTTTTTTATATTTTCTTCTCCAATCTATTAATGGAGAGATTTTAGATTTTTTTTTTCTGTCTTCAAGCCGATCTCGAGAATATAAAAATATAAAATTTGCTTACGCAGTATAAAGTCTGCGGTGCAGATATGCAAGAGTAATCTCTCTTGTCTTTTTTCTGCACAAAAAAGAAATCTGTCTTTTTCCCCCTCCATTTTTTATCCATTATTACGTTTTCTTTTTTATATCTGATTTAAATCATTGCCAGAAAAATGACACAACTTTCAATGAATGCTAGAAAAAAGACTAATTTTAAAGGTGGTTATGGAAAGTGAAAATCCGATCTTACTTGGATTTTTCCAAATAGAAGCAACTTATGAAAAATAATGTTTTTATTAGTACTATGTACTATATAGTCATATAGGCAATATAGAAATTAATCTTTTGACAGTTTACAGTTTACAATTTACATTGGTCAGGAGAGATGGATTTTTTTAAAAAAAATTGAAAAAAAGTCATAAGCTACAATCTATTTGGAATTATAATAAATGTAATAGCGATGTCTATTATTTTATATAACATCAAAATTAAGCGATCTTTTTTTAACTTGTGCAATCCGATCTGTTCATGTGAAAAAGTCCAACACACCCTTACATCTGTGCAAAAAGTAGTTGTTGTCGTTTAGGGAGATTACGTAACAAAATTTATTCATTTAATTCTTCAGTCTTATCTACTATCTCTTCATCTTTTTCTTTTTCTTCTCTTTCCTCCATCTCATTCTCTATATCTCTCTCTCTCTCGTTCTCTCTTCTTCTTTTTATCTTCTTTTTATCTTCTTTTTCGTCTTTTTCGACCACATTCCCTCTCTCGAGAAAGCATCATCCTCCACTGAATTTTACAAAACCCAAAACTCCCAAAAAAAATAAGAGTTGAAAACCTACGAAACCCACAAAGATTCAATCTTTCACATCTATTTCTCTTATCCAAAACCCATAGAGTGTTCATCATCATCCATTTTTAAAAATTGATGATGATGGATTTTAGATCTGATTTTCCTTGTGATTTTAGATTTAGATATTCGTCGTGGTCGTTAAGCTAGTTATCCGTGTCGATGGTCGGTGATTTATTGAAGGTTAAAAGGCGACGTTTGTGGTTCTTTCTTCAGCTATCGGGATCTCTTTCTTTTGGTGGTTCGGCGACGATGTTAACTTTGTTAACAGTTAGTATACAGACCTTTCATGTCTCAAGATCCTATTAACATAGCAAATGACTTGTTATCTTGACAAACCTCATTGCAACTTCACAATACAATTCGTGATATGTTAACAATATTATACGTTAACTTGACTTGTTAAAGATGTTTACATGTTAACTTTACTTGTTAACGATGTTATATGTTAAATTGAATTGTTAACTTGAATTGTTAATAATGTTATACGTTAACTCGAATTGTTAACTTGACTTCTATATAATATGTTGTTATAATTGTTATCGTGTCAATTACGTAAGAGAAACATTAATCATTTTTTTATTATACTTATATATACACAATTTAAAAAACATAAATTCACGAATTTAATTTGAATTTCCATAGTTTGTGATGATATGATAACTAAGTTAACACATTAAACATAAATTTATCGCAATATCATATTATTTAGCATGTTAACCACTTATCATATATTAATGTTAGCACATTATAAATATTCAGATATTATTGTTAGCACGTTAACATATATAATATGTTGTTATAATTGTTATCATGTTATTTACGTAAGAAAAATACAAATTTTTTTTATTGAACTTATATATACATAAAAAACGTTAATTCACTATTTAAATTTAAATTAATATTTTGTATGATTTGATAAATAGGTTAACACGATAAACATAAACTTAAAGCGATATGATAAATGGGTTAACACGATAACTGAACTAATGAAAAATATCGCCGACAAATGTTAACTCGTTTAGCGGCGAAAGATATTGTTTTTCTATAATTCCGCTTAAATAGATATTTTGCAACATCATTGCATTTAATGCTGCGACAAAGTATTTAATGCTAACAAATCAACTTGCTTTCTCTTTCATGTAAGGGCAAAACCGAAAAAAAATGTTGGTCTGAAAAAAAAGAACTAAAATCCAATTACTGATTGTTACTAAACTAAATACATGGCCAACCATTCGTATTCACTTAAATCACACATATTCGTGTATTGAAGACAAGAATCTAATAGATTCTCTTTTTTTTTTTTTTTAATTTATCATATTTATTTATCCAGTGTGTCAAATTCTTGTCTATTTTTGTTGTAATCCTTGAGTTATGATTGGCTAATAAGGGAAAAGAGTTTATAAAAAAAAGCGTCGGTCTATGTGTAAAACTACGGTTTTGTCCCTAAAGAGGAAAGACAACGAAGGTTTGTGCCTCGCAACTTGCAAGTCAACAGCAGCTCCAAGCACGATACGACGGTTTTTAACCAATTTGTCCTCTCCACGTTCTACAAGTAAGATTCTGCCACGTCTACACGACCAGTTATGGTCGGATTAAGCCTAATCATAACAAGAGCTGTTTTATTAAGACAAAACAAGTTAGCTCCTCTTGCCATAAAAACAAGTTAGTTGATTTTTTTTTTGTACTTATGGATTTCACTGTTTGAGATTTCGTAGTAAATAAAATTTTGATTTTTTTTTTTGAAAGAGGAAACGTCAAACGTGTTAGAGAAAGAGTGAGAGAGTGAGTAAATTTAGCTGGCAACAAAAAATATAAAAATAATAAACAACTTGACTTTTGGAGGCCCCAATTAACTTTGGAAACGGGCCAAGAGAACGATACATCCTTAATATCTGTGGGACCCACGTGGGGCCCTTTTCATTCATTGCCACAACGAATCGCGTCTTCACTTATCACATCAAGAAAAAAAGCTAGGAACTGATTTTAAACGCTTGAGTCGCGACTTTATATAAAGTTTGATTTGCTAATCATAATAACCCATTTCGGAAAGCTTTCGTCTAGTTCCGATTACTCTCCGACAAGTCGCTAGATCCATCCCAAGGATTTCTTCTGCAGTGGCGATTTCCCATCTTCGTACATTGGAGGCGGGTATTTCTTTTTTCCCATCTATCATATTGAAACAACGAAAACAAAGTTCATAAATCAGCCATCATGAATCAATAATTCAGCCGTTAATTTCGTAAATCAGCCATCATATAATCCATAATTCAGCCATCATGTAATTCATAAATCAGCCATCATGTAATTCATAAGTTAGCTGTTTCATAAATCAGCCGTGTGAAGCATAAATAAGTCATGTAATTCATAAATCAGCCATCATGTACTTCATAAATCAGCCCATCATGTAATTCATAAATCAGCCATCATGTAATTCATAAATCAGCCATCATGTAATTCATAAATCAGCCGTGTGATACATAAATAAGCCATGTCATTCATAAGTCAGCCATCATATAATCCATAAGTCAGCCATCATATAATCCATAATTCAGCCACCATGTAATTCATAAATCAGCCACCATGTAATTCATAAATCAGCCATCATATAATCATATAAAAATTACCGTAAAAAAGATGAAGACGACGAAGCGGAAGATGAACAGTCGAATTCGGAAGCGGAAGCAGAAGCGGAAGCGGAAGGTGAAGACGATGTAGACGGACGACGGAAGAATGAAGGCGAGGCGGTAGAAGAAGGCAAATCGTCGTCGGAATGGGGCTTTTTTGCTTAAATGTTTCGTTTTCTAACTAGATTGTTGCGGTGACTAAACCCTAATTTGAAGCTGGCGAGATCGGAGAGGCCGGCGAGATCGCGGGAAACTGATGGCGAGGCGGCGAAGAAGTGAAACGGCGAAGAAGTTCTTCGGCGAAGAGGTTAATCGGCGAAGAAGAGAGTGGAGAATGTGAACAGTTTTTTTTNATTTGTAAATTTTGAAAACGAAAATGAGAGAGATTTTTGGATGAAAATGAAGAAGAAATAGAAGATTATGAGGTTATGAGCATAAAGATGAGGAGTTAGAGCAAAAGAAATTGGTTGGAGAAGCATTTAGAGCTCGAAATTAGTTGTTCATGGTGGTTGAGAAAATTGAAGAATATGGCATTTTCGTAAATAAGTGGATATCCAAAGGTGTTTTGTGTATTTTTCAAAATGAAGCAGACTTCAAAAAGAAATCTACGCATTTTCTCATAATTGCATTTTCGTGAATATCACAAGCTAAAAAGGTGCAATGGACAAAAAATAGCATTTGATCCTAAAAAAAATATCATTTTTGCAAGCCCCACGTGAAATAAAGTGGCAGGCAATTTTGCATGCACACAATCGCAACTACCTATATCTCTATGATTTACTTCTCGGCATTTACTTCTCCTTCACCTCCCAATGGTTATTCATCTTCACCACTTGGGAAAAACTCTTCTTTTGAGGAGCTCAACATTATATATGCCTCCATTTTTTATATAGGTTTTTACTTTTTTCAGATAACTTTTTAAAACGTTGTCGAAATACATGAATTTCGATAATTTTACGAAAACCCCCAAAAACTTATTCTGCCGGAATATATAACTAACTTTATATAACTAAGAGTATCAACTAATATGACTTTTGATATTGGCAATTTGGCATGGCATGTATAGAGGTAGACCAATTTACCGGAATATATGATTCAATTTTTTGTTTATCTTGATTTCTTTTCAAATAATATTTGATATATACTCAAATATCTAGTAATCTCAAAAGACATGCAAACATCATGTAAATGCTAATTTATACAGGCTGTAACTTTACTTAGTTAATATAAGTATATTCAAATGATTAACTTGTTTTGAGTCAATTTTCTACCAACTTATGTTACCATTTAAATCTAGTATTACTGCTATCTAAAAAAGTAAGTAAGAATTTCCCCACAGAACTTGTATCTAATTGGTTACTACTCTTATTAAATAAAAGTAATTTCCTTAATAAATTCTGTATTTATATCACAACCAAACTGACCCGATTACACATCTTAAAGCGTATAAACACATTCATAGGTCCAACAAAAAATAGAGGAGAAATGGAAGGAATCGATCATAGAATGGTGAGCGTCAATGGCATAACAATGCACATTGCCGAGAAAGGTCCCAAAGAAGGACCGTTGGTGCTTCTCCTCCACGGGTTCCCTGATCTCTGGTACACGTGGCGTCACCAGATTAGTGGGTTATCGTCTCTAGGTTACCGTGCCGTAGCTCCAGACCTCCGAGGCTACGGAGACTCAGAGTCGCCGGAGTCTTTCTCCGAGTACACGTGTCTTAACGTCGTTGGTGACCTCGTGGCTCTTCTGGACAGTGTTGCTGGAGATCAAGAGAAGGTGTTTCTGGTCGGTCATGATTGGGGAGCCATTATCGGATGGTTTCTCTGTTTGTTTCGCCCGGAGAAGATTAAGGGCTTTGTGTGTTTGAGTGTGCCGTATAGACCAAGAAACCCTAAGGTCAAGCCTGTTGAAGGGTTTAAGGCTGTGTTTGGAGATGATTACTATATTTGTAGATTTCAGGTTTTGCATTTCGATCTTTCGTTATTTTGTTCTTTATCTGCAAACACGCACTTAATCAACTAAAATCGACCAGTATATAATGAAATCATTGGACTGACGCAGTCTGATTGTGTCCAATTGACTTTTTGATTTGTTCTAACAATGTGAATTTGCAGGAACCGGGGAAGATTGAAGAAGAGATTGCATGTGCAGCTCCAACAAGAGTTCTGAGGAACATCTTCACAGGGAGGAAACTCGGTCCGTCGATTTTACCTAAGGATAATCCCTTTGGAGCAAATCCTAACCCTAACTGCGAAAACGTTGAATTTCCCAAATGGTTTTCTAAGGAAGATCTTGATTTCTATGTCTTCAAATTCGAGAAGACAGGATTTACCGGTGGATTGAACTACTACAGAGCCATGGATCTGTAAGTTCTTAATATATATGAATGTGTACTTCAGGGTTTATGTTAATTGGTTATCGGTTAATATCAGGAATTGGGAACTCACTGCACCGTGGACTGGAGCTAAGATTCATGTTCCGGTAAAGTTCATGACTGGTGACTTCGACATGGTTTACACCACACCGGGGATTAAAGAATACATTCACGGTGGTGGATTTGCTGCAGATGTTCCAAATCTTCAAGAGATAGTTGTGATTGAAGATGCTGGTCACTTCGTCAACCAAGAGAAACCTCAAGAGGTCACTGCTCACATCAATGACTTCTTCAAAAAGCTTCAGAACAAGGACAACAACAAAAGCTTTTAGGGTTTTTGGTTTCGTCTGATATGTTTGTCTATCAACAACAATTTGGTTCTTGCATGTGTTGTTCCGACGAGATTATGACTAAAATTTGAAAATATAAAGCTCAACGTGCATATAAAATAAACACCAATGAATCTAGTGAGGTGATGGAGGACCGATCAGGGAACTGTGGAAATGGAATCAATCACGGTTTTCTCTATATAACAATGATTCACCTAAGAAAACCAATGAACCAGCACAAACAAAGAGAAATTTTTTACAGAAACAGCCATAAGCATGAAGAATTCTATTGGACATGTTGCATTAAATAATTTGGCTCTCGTGTTGTTTGGCTAGACTTTCGAAGAAAGATTACGAATTTAAGTTTAACATGGTAAATCTCAATGTGTAAAAAGCACACAATGAATCCAGTAGGAAAAACAACTTAAAATCCTGTCTGAAACAGGCAACGAAAAACCACAATTCTCTAACAAAAAATCCGATAGGGATTAAGAAGCAGCAATATTCCATAATCAAGTTCAAAGACGCTGACAATGTTCTTAAACCTTGAATCCACGACTCTTCCTCCTTCCTCTCGCCTTCTCGAATTTCCTTCCCTTGGACCGAACATATGGCTTCGCGTGACTGTGTGGCACACCAGGAGCAGGACCGAAATGCTTCACAGCTTCACGAGAGTTCTTAGGTCCTCTAAGAAGAGCCTATAACAGAAGAACAAGCAAAGTTTACACATTTTATCACACCAAGTTAAAAATGAAGAGCGGTTTGGTCAAGAGATATACCGTGTTTTGGCCCAATGGAGCTCTGAGAGCGAGCTGGTCAAAGGTTAAGCACTCACCACCAGCTTTCTCAATGCGAGCTCTGGCTCTCTCTGTGAACCTCAGGGCAGTAACTTTGATAGCTGGAATCTCGTGTACCCTCAAATCATCGGTTATAGTTCCAACTAAGACAGCAATCTTATCTTCCTAAAGTATCAAAACATGGAAAAAAAAAGCACATTCAAACATCATAGAATAGACAAAATATGATCTAGGTAAGGAACTCCAATCAAACATCGGACAGCTAAATGTTGCAGACTAAGTTTGGATAAGCAGTGACCAGTTTAGTTTCAGAGATTGAAAAACTGATTCTAAATAAATGGAACAGATTCATCATGAACTAGGACTAAATTTCAACATAAGAGGTACCGAGAGCGAGAGGGTTTTAACGAAATGGAACCTTCCCCGTCATGAATTCCACGAGCCTAGAAAGAGAAAGTGGAGCTTTGTTGACTTTGCTCATGAAAAGCCTCTTCAATATCACTGCATTGAACTTGCTCTGTGTTCTCCTTACCAGAAACCGGTAAAGCTGTAAAATTTCAAAACAAAATTCCAAATCTCATATTCAGTGCGACTCACCCAAGTAAAATCCTCGTTTATGGAAGAAAAAAAAAGTAAAGGACAAAGATCGTTATTCTCTTCAATTGAAATAGAGTAAAGGTTAAAATTTTGACCTTCACAGTAAGCTTGAGGTAGACATCATCGGACTTTGGAGCTGTCCTTTTAGTCTTCTTGCTCTTACCTCCAGCGATCAGATCAATACCCTGCAGACACGACGAATTGATCTCAGAATCAACATTGGAAGCAAAATTTAACCTCAAAATACGAAAAAAAAGATGAGTCACAATCTAACCAGAGACTCCAATGTGACAAAGAATAACCCAATCCAGAATCAAGATCCAAAATCACAAATCCGAGAATTCACTCAATATCTATTTAAAACAAACATATTTTCACATTCGAAACACAGAACCCATACTCGACACTGAAACTTTGAAACCAAACTCAATATAGGGAGAGACATTCAGAAAAGGATATTGAGAGATAGAGAAAGCGGGACGTACCATTGAGTTGCCCGGGGATGTGGTGCCGCCGTCGAAACTTCTGCAAGAGAAGTTATGAATTAAGGGTTTATAATGATGTATAGTGACGACTCGCTTCAATTTTAGGGTTTCTTCTTTCCACTATGGGCCAAAACTGTAAGCCCAGTCGAATTTTAACTTCTCTTTAAACGTTCGGCCTTGAGTTAAGAGGCCCTTTTATTTCTCTGATTACTTAAGGCCCGTTTGATACAACATCATTTTTATTGAATGTACTTTTTTTTTAATTCTCCTTTTGTTGTATTATGGTCTAGCCACATCTAACCCCAACCCCCGCTAACCACCACCGCCGCACGGCCAGGAAACCCTAGAAGACCCGCGAGAAATAGGGTTCGCAGAAGATACGCCAAGAGCGGCGCTTGAGGAAGCTTCACCTGATCATGTCCTCATAAGATCTAGGGTCCGCAAAGCACCACNTCCCCGAATAACCCGAAAACATTTTTTTTTTGAATTGGTTTTCAATCTGCTCATGGCGACGAGCGAGTCGCCTCAACGCGTTTCTGATTCCAAGCCAATCGTCTTCCTCCTCGTTCTCTTTTTTTATTTGATCGCTGCTACGAAGAGCAAATCAATCCCTGCCAAACCCTAGAAGACGACAACGACGAAGGCAACTTGTTCTTATGTATGTATCATAGCTTGATTAGCTTCAAAATCGACCTTTGGAGTTTTCAGATCGTGAAACCAGAAAAAACTAGAAGAAATCGAGCTTAAAAAACTTTGATTCCAAGCGATGAAACCGATTCAATCGCCTCCAGGAGTTTCCCTTCCGGTTAAAAGCCGTCTTCGCCGCCGCCCAGACCTTACTGATAGATCCCGGATCTACCAAGAAGAATATAAAGATGGGATGAGAAGATAAATGAAGAAAAAGAGATGAGAAATCAGAAGAGAGGAGATGGGAAGATAGAAGAAGAGAGAAGGAAAAAGACGAGAGAGAATAAGAGAGAGATAATGTTTTGATTAATTCTTTCGATAAGTTTTCCTACAGCAGATGGGCCATAAGCCTAATAGAGTCAAACTGAACAATTCCGTGAACCCATATCCAATTCTTATCAGAATTTTCGGGTTTATTCGGGTTTTTTGGGTTTTTCGGGTAAAAACCATACCCAAACCGACCCGAAATTTTTTTCGGTTCCTAATCGGTTCTAATTACAAATCGCAGAACCGACCCGGACTCGAGAGGACCCGAACCGAAATTTTCTCGGGTCCAGTATGGGTTCAAAACATGCCTACCCGAAAGACCCGACCCGCGGACCCGAATGCCCAGGGCTAGTATGATCTGTAAAATTCGACCATTTTCTCTCTCGATTGTTTTTGTTTTTTTTTGTTAAAGGGTTTTCATTAATAAAGTGGAAAAAGGGGTACAAATGGCTTGAAGAGGCCCAACAACAAAACTCATGGATAAAAACACACAAACGAGGCCCAAAAACAAACCCAAAAGGGCCAGGAAAGCCCAGAAACAGAGAAACTCAAAAGCACATAGGCCCAGAGACACCATAACCCTTAAACAAAAACGGCCAGAGCCGCCACCACCTATGTTGAAGAGTAACCGGCTGAATGGCTTGAAGCTGGGATCGGAAAGAAACCGCCACCGCACGAAGGAATATTGAGGAGACCTCCACGCCGCAGCAGAGCATATCGCCACGGAAGGAGAAAGACACGTTGGAGAGGAGGAGAGAACCAAGCCGAAGAGAAACCCGACAACCACCAGTGGGAGGAGATACCATACCACGCCTAGCAACCTCCGCGAAACCTTCGTTGCCGTGTGACAGCCACTGCCGGAGACCTTCTTTCAAGAACCGTATGCGCCCTCCAAACAACGGCCTTACTCATGAGATCACCAACACTGGATGTGAAGATACCTAAGAAGACCTGCGCTCAAGCTCCCAACCCCGAACCGCCACATCTAACCCCAACCCCCGCCAACCACCACCGCCGCACCGCCAGGAAACCCTAGAAGACCCGCGAGAAATAGGGCTCGCAGAAGATACGCCAAGAGCGGCGCTTGAGGAAGCTTCACCTGATCATGTCCTCATAAGATCTAGGGTCCGCAAAGCACCACCACCACCGAACTCCTGCTGAGCCACCGCAGATTCGCTGGGAGAACCAGATATGCCACCAACTCTTCTTTGGGGAAACCCAAAAACCGCAAAAGAAGGACCAAACAACGGAAAAGGAAAAACGGGGGTGCTTCCCCGGCTCTGGCGAAAAGCGCCGGACACCGGAGAGGCAGATCGGAGCAGATGAAGAAGAAACCCTAGGGCGGCGGAGAGAAAACGTGTGCTCTCTCTAGGGGAGAGAGAAAACGCGTGACAGTTTTTGATAATTTTTTTCCGTCTCACTCGATTGTTTGGCCATTTTCTTTTTCATTTTAGTAGTCAAAACTCCTTCCATTTCTTAGGGCTAGATGTTTTATAAGAAATAGAATTCAATAAAAAAGATGTTGTATCTTAACAATAGAAAAATATAAAACATCTAAATTTGTGAGAGTAAAATACTTAGCGATCTATTTGATAGGGAAAAAAAGATCAAAATTTCATGAATACTGGTTAAAGTTTTCTTAAGCAAGACATATATTCATATCAAAATCATCAACAAAGTAATCGGCCAAAAACTTCGACCAACAAAAAAGTAATCGGCCAATTCAATTCTTCAATACAAAGTTCCTTCAGTTTCCATCCCATCACACTCTTTTGCTCTCCGGCATTCATTTTCAGGATACCAAAATCATTCTTCACATGTTCCTCTCTTTTTCATGTAATGGTGAGAGTAGTCACTCTTTCTCAGATTTCCAAGAGTCTAAAACCCAAGTGACAAAGAAAGAGCCAAGAATACGTACAGTATCCTTGGAAGCTTTAATTTTGTTCAAAACGATTTTGGCACGACCATCACTAAAACAGTTTTTGTGATGAAAACGACCATCATGAAACATAAATTAAACTCTCAACTCCGGAAAATAACGTGACAAGTTTAAACAGTTCGAGTATGTGATGATAAGAACTGTCGCGGACGTTGGAGAAAAGATGCTAAAGTATGAATCTAGAGTTTAGGTTTTGTTCCCTTCCTCTTCCATTATATAGAGTCTGAAGTGTAACTTCTCTTTAAAAGTTTGAACTTGAATTATTGTTAAAAAAAAAGTGTTTGAACTTGAATTTTGTAATGTATATATATACTAGATATGGACCTGTGCCATGCACGAGTTTTTTAATTTTTTTAAAATATTTGATAAAGTATAATTTAAAATATGAAAAAGAAAAGTGGTTAAATCCTCTAAAATTACCATTAACATATATATATATATATATATTTTTTTTTTTTTTTAAAACGTAATTTTACTTAGCTTTAAATTTGAATAAGAGACCAAAAAATGTAAGCGTACAATTAAATGTAGAAGGGTGTAGATC
>PKMM01019945.1:918012-994726 GCA_002933915.1 Eutrema heterophyllum
TTTTTTTTCCCCAAAAATTAAGGTTTTCTTAAAAGATTTCCTACTTATTCTTGTTTTTTCTTTTTTAAATTTTTTATTTTTTTAGTTTATCCTTTTTTAATATTTACTTTAACTCATTTTACTTTTTTAATTAAATTGACACATGGAAGTACACATTTAAATAATAGAAAAGTGTAGATTATTATATAGAGTTTGGTCGTCGTTGTATATTAATAATTTTTTTTTTAAAGTTTCCATTTGTCATAATGGAAAAGATTATAAAATTTTAAGTTTGGTGTACGTATATTAATAATTTTCCTTTTAACTTTAGAGTATATGTATAATTTTCTTTTTTTAAGTTTGGTCGTGATTGTAAATTATAAACTTTTAAATTTCTTTTTGTCACTTACTTTTATTATAAGTTTTCCTTACTTATTTTTGTTTTTTTTTTGGTTAAGATTGCCTTTTTTTAGTTTAATATTTTTTAATATTTATTCTAATTCATTTTTACTTTTTAATTTAATTGATATATGTCAATATCTAAATTAACCGTGACAAATGTCACGATCTCGTAAATGAGAATTATCCTACGTGTCACGCTCACGTTGAAAGATCCAGTTTTATATAATAAGATATATATATACACGCTCTTTTATTTATCTCTCGACAAATTTAGAATGTCTTTTTTTGTCATATAAAAACCTTTCTATCATGTCAGTATGATGTGTTCTTTTAACACACTGTTGTATTATACGGTCCTATGGATACGTAACTATTGCAAAATTGATTATACAAACTTTTTAAAAAAATAAAAAATTTAATTATCTCGACGTCTTGACAAAAAAAAAGCTTACAAAAATAATGAACCACTTATTAGGTGCAAAAAAAAAGGTGCAATATAGTTGTTACTTGTTATGCTGTAAATTAATACATACATAGATAGCTACACAATATTAATCATACAAAATAAAAAAATCAAGTTTTTTAGACCTCTTGTTCTCCGCCAAAAAATCGTTGATCTGCTCATTACACACTTCCAACATGCTTACATATACACTATAATTTTTCAAACGGCTGCTTTTTGAAAAGCTAAACAATTTATCCAATGTGTTATACAAAAATTTCTATGTTGTCGCTTGTTCCCTCCATTGTATATGTTTTTCCGGTTCCACTTTAGCCATGATCAAATACATATGCATTAATTAAATCCACTCAGCACCGAAGTGACAATAGGTTTTGCTTGCGTAAAAACAATGTCTGCATCCAACAACCCAATTAATATCCATTAAGCATAGTTTGAATTTAAAAAAAAGTTACATGTACTTTCTCCATCGTTGGGATTGATGACATGGTCAAACTTGTAAAACATCTTGGAGGNTTAAAAAAAAAAGTTACATGTACTTTCTCCATCGTTGGGATTGATGACATGGTCAAACTTGTAAAACATCTTGGAGGAATCTTTTGAAATTATATGCACAATTTTTTTTTGGTCGTATACTTACTGAATTACATACACATAAGGTGGAGATCGTTTCACAAATCAGGTTTTCCAAATGAGCCATTGTTGATCTCTTTCAATCGAAAGATAAGTGTTTATGCACATATATTGTGCATATAACAACTAAAGTTACAAAAAGCAACTTATCATGTATTGTCACCAAAGCATTGAGGACTCTTTTGATCTTTCCAATTTTCGAAAGTACTACCAAAAATCCAACACACTTATGCCACAAATGAATTATCGAAATATGAAAAACACATTTTTAAGAAGATAAAGTATAGGTGTATTATCCATTCTATATTATGTGGTCTCTGGGTTTGCAAAGTTAAAATCTGTGCATTCAGTTCTTCAAGCAGAAACTGCAGGTTTTTTTCAGGTATTACAATTTATTTGGATTCAAAGATAGAAGTATGTATGGTTTGAAGGAGATAATAAAGAACTCACAACGGTCATAAATGGAAGAGAAGATAATCTTGAAATAGGGAATATGCTATACGATATTCGATATTGGATGGAAAAATTACCGAATTGTTCTTTGGGTTATGTTAATCGAGAGAATAATCAAGTTGCTTATCTTTTGTCAAAAAATGTTTATGATTGTAATTCTTTATTCTCAGCCTTTGTTGTTCCACCAATTTGGCTGATTAACTATTTGTACTCACCATTTTCGGTTTAATAAATTAATAATAATAGATGTTAAAAAAAAAAAAAGTATATTACCCACATTACGTTGGACTGCAAATCAACAATTAATATAATCAATTTCACGGCTCAACTCGTCTTGCGCTTTCTCTCACGATTTCATTTTTTATTTTTGCATTTGTGATGCACTTATTTGTTCTAAAGATATAGATATTATATATGTTAAATTCTAACTATTTAAATATATAAAGACATTTTTTTAATAATCACTTGAAGTCATAAACAAAAACAAAATGGTTAAAACGCGACAAGACACGACTCAATTTTTAGTTGATAAAATTTATTAATCACAAGCGGTCAAAGTTCAATTAAGTTTGACAGTTGGTGGAGGAAAAAAGAGTTTATTGTTAACAACAAAAATAGTTTATCTATTTTTGTTTTACTAAACACAATGTTTTTTACAAAATCATATTTACTTTATAAAAATAAAAAGAATGTTTTTTATTACTAGTTGGGCACCAAAAGACGAATCCGAGTATTAATCTCACACGTATACACACACGTACACAAGTGCTTATCTAACCATAAAACCGAACTTTTCAAAAGACGCGGTTTCTCGCCCGACAACAAAAATACCTGAACTGAATAAAACCATCACCTATTAAATAAATAAAGGAATGTAAATGTAAGGAGACTATTGTTCTTACTTTGACCAGTTCCAATGAGAATACTCCACGTCTCATTTTTTAGGCTGAATCTTCTTCCATCACCGTCCACTACCCTTATTCTTGCCTTTGAAGGTTTCACTAATTACTTTTTCTTCTAGCCATTCTTTGAGATTTGTAAGTTCATTGGATCAATTAATTATCAATACCTGATGTCCATTATTTGTTTACATGGCTAGAAAGTGTTTGAAGTTTACTTTGAAGTTACATTTAATTTAATAAAAAAGCATACTCGAATTTTAATCTGTTTTCATTCTCTCTATTATTTTATGATTACCATCTATAACCTTATATTATGCTATGGTTCCAATTATGCCTAATTACATATTTGACTGACTTCTTCATTCTCTTATATATAATCAATAGCCATTAAAAAGAAAACTGCGTTGGAATATAATTCCAAAATTTCTGACAGGAGGAGAGAGAAGAGGACGACCTATCTGCACCATCTGTTTTTTTTTTTTTTTTCTCCCCTCAATTTTCTAAAGCTGAAAGCTTTTTTCTCTTCTGAAATAAAAGAAATTTATAATCTTGAATTCGGATTTGTTCTAATCTAATCTCTGCCCATTTGATCCACTTTCCTCCTCTGAGAAGATTTTTCTTCTGGTTTCCCCCTTTTGTTTGACCCTCTATTTTGTCTCTTTCTTTCTCCCCCCCCTTGTGCTTCCCGCATTGTCTCGGGAAAAAAAAAAGCTTGTAATTTTCTGATCCCCTCTTTATCAATCGTTTAACCTATACTCGACCCGTTGTTTCTGGCCTGATTTGGCGCAAACCCCTTTGTGTTAATTTTGGATTCTGGTGAGAAAAGTTTGGGATCAGAGAAAGAATGATGATGACAATGGAAGGGATGATGGAGATGGGTGTGTTGGATGATATTATAAGGAGATTGTTGGAAGGCAAAGGAGGGAAACAGGTTCAGCTTTCGGAGATCGAGATCCGTCAACTCTGCGTTAACGCCAGACAAATCTTCCTTTCTCAGCCCAATCTTCTCGAGCTCCATGCCCCCATTCGCATCTGCGGTCTCTCTCTTCTCTTCTCTCTCTCTCTCTTCATATGGGGACGATGATGATGAAAAAATGTTGTGGCTTTTAGGTTGTGATAATTTGGGTTTGAGTCGTATTGCACGATTGGGGGCTAAAAGTTGACGAATTTTGCATGTGAGATGAGATTGAGGATGAAATTAGGGGAAAATTTGTGGTGATTAGGGTTCCTTATCTTCATGTCAAAACTTGGGTTTGAAGATTTTAGTATCTGCGTAATTGGGTACTTTGTTTTTTTTTTTTTTTTGGGTTGGCATCAATTCTGCAATTTGGTTTCCAATGCATAAGAAAACTCTAGAAAATGTTTATGATTTTGATGGATGTCGGTTAAGGTATTTGCGTTATGCTCTTAAATCTGTTGATGCCTTATTCTTTGAGTTACTTATGGTTTGCTTGTGAATCTTTTAATCAGGTGATATTCATGGACAGTACCAAGACCTTTTAAGGTTATTCGAATACGGAGGCTATCCTCCTTCAGCAAACTATCTCTTCCTCGGCGATTACGTCGATAGAGGCAAGCAAAGTCTTGAAACAATATGTTTACTCTTGGCTTACAAGATCCGGTACCCATCCAAGATATTTCTCTTGAGAGGAAACCATGAAGACGCTAAGATCAACAGGATTTACGGGTTCTATGACGAATGCAAACGGAGATTCAATGTACGGCTTTGGAAGATATTCACCGACTGCTTCAATTGTTTGCCGGTAGCTGCTCTCATTGACGACAAGATCTTATGTATGCACGGCGGGTTGTCACCAGAACTAGAAAATTTGGGACAGATTCGAGAGATTCAAAGGCCTACAGAGATTCCAGACAATGGTCTTCTTTGTGACTTACTTTGGTCTGATCCTGACCAGAAGAGTGAAGGATGGTCTGATAGCGATCGAGGTATCTCCTGCACGTTTGGAGCCGATGTAGTCGCTGAGTTTTTGGATAAGAATGACCTTGACCTCATTTGCCGAGGCCATCAGGTAAACAGACTTCCCTAGAGATCAAATTTAGAACCAATTTCTGCGAAATTTTCGTTATTTAGAAAAAGGCTTGACATTAGTTGAGATACTTTTATGAGAACCTCGCAAGATATTGACCCGCGAGGGATGTATTTGCAGGTAGTGGAAGATGGGTACGAGTTTTTCGCAAAACGGAGATTAGTCACGATATTCTCTGCTCCAAACTATGGTGGAGAGTTTGACAATGCCGGTGCATTATTGAGCGTGGACCAATCCCTCGTTTGCTCTTTTGAGATTCTGAAACCGGCCCCAACTTCAAGCAGTAATCCTCTCAAGAAGGTTCGTATCCACCAATAAATTTAAAGACCAAGAAGCCCTTCTTCTGATAGTACAATTGGTTAGCTAGGAACAACGGCTAGAAGAAATGACAAGCTTTGTTCTTTTCGCAACTTCCCGGCATAACTTAACACATGGCTTTCTTTACGTTTTCTGTTTTTTCAGGTACCGAAAATGGGGAAGTCTTGAAACTCAATAAAGCTTATTCCCTTGAGATTTGGTTTCACAAGCTCAAGCTAGGCACTGTGCATTTCTTCAGATGTAGGTAAACTGCAATGGAGAAGAGAACCTTAAAGGCTACTTTACTTAGTCATCAAAGAAGAAGCATCTGTTAAAAAAAAAAAAAAAAATGTTACCGAAATATTCTGTGTATAGTTGCAGAAACGTCTCTTTTCTGCTTCTGGAGATTTTCTTCTCCTTTTGGTATGTTTTTTTCTTTCTATGGTTATTCTTTTTACATCCTAGTTTAAGTTAGAGTGCCTCTCCTCTTTTGCTTTTTGTTTTCTTGTATTATCAATTTACCACATTTCTTAATCTTTTTCTATATTGAATTGACTTTCATGGTTTGGCTCTTACTTTTCTGAATCGTTTGTACAGTAAAAACTGATTTTACAAATGTTGCGTCACCAAACTTCCCTATGGTTTCTTTCACCCAAATATAGCAGTGAGATATCGATTCATATGATTTTACAGAGCTTATTTATAGGTTTGAATGCTATGCTAACGAATTCAAAAAGAGTTAAATCTTCTCTTAGGCATTCCCATTCATGCCCCCCCTTATCAATCTTCTCGCATCCCTCTCGATCATAGCTAGCATCTGCTGCTGATAACGCCACCTGAGTTATGAAATTCCAAAGCAAGGTTCAAACATCAGTCGGTTAAAAGGGAACTGGAGATGAGAGAGAGAGAGAGAGAGAGAGAGAGAGAGAGGCAAAACCTGTTAAAGAGCGTTGTTCCTAGTACAAAAAGTGTTACTACCCAAGAAATCTGTTGTACCAGTGTCATCTCTCTAACCAGCTTCTGAAAATCTCGAAACCAGGCAAAATTCTCAGTCTTTATGAGTGATTCCACCACTGGCTCTAAACTTGATTTGCTTCCAAAACAAGGCTCTTCTGCGGGATAATCAGCTGTTTGAACAGTGAAGCCCACCGCATCGCAAAAAGCTGTGCCATTAGACTCCCATTTAAAAGCTTTCCCGCAGATGATACCTTCGCTTGCTCCACACGGGACTATAACCTAACACATAACAAAAGAAACAAGCACTCTCTCAAACTTCTGAATTCTCAAGAGCTTTCTACCTCAGAAATTCACAAACACCGGTCTTACCTGATTACTGGCATCACTACTAAAGTAAGCATGTGAGCAAGCTTCAAAGACTCTGTCACAAAACGAGGCACAAATGCGAAGATGTCCTGACTGAATCCCAACATTTGGGTGACAGATTGAACATTAAAAGCTCAAACAAATCCAAGCAATCTTTAGCAGCTTCTCCATAAGCAGCCAGGTTCTCGACAGCTAATGAAGCCGAGTGCATCTTTGAAGCAGAGCAACAAGTCTTCCCATGGAACACTTTACACAGGTTTAGATCCTTAAACTCAAGATAAGCAGACTTGGGTGGCTTTCCTTCTGATTCGTATGGCGGAAATCGTCCTCCTTTAGGAATGCATACTCCGTTCTCGTTTGAGTTCACTGATGCACCTGAAGAACAACGATCAAAATTCAACAACACATTGTATAAGCTTTTCTTGCAAAGTTTCATTATTTTCAAGATAGCTAAACACATGAAACAGAGAGAACAAGTCGTGCCAATGCAACGATTTCGATCATTTTAGATGCCAAACAATACGAAGTTTCACATTTTCGACCACAACAACTCAATTCAAACAAGTTTTATGCATCCGAAGGAATCGAGCTGATACAAACGACTGAAAGATCCAAAACTTTTTAGCAGAACATCTCACAACTCAATTTCAAACGGGGTTTATGCATCAGAACAAATCAAGATGATCTAAAGGAACTGCAGAAAGATGGAAAATTTTGAGTAGAACATCGCAAAGACTCAATTTGAAAAGGGGTTTTATGCATCATAACGAATCAAGATGATGCAAAAGAACTGAAAGATCGAGACTTTCAGTGAAAATTTCCGGACCCATTTGCGAATTCGAACGAAAAGGTAAGAAGGAATTGAAAAGGCACTAGTATTCGATACTCACCAGACGAAGAAGAGATCAAGAGATGAAGCAACAGGATTGGAGTAAGAAGCAGGAACATCGTCTTCGTTAAGTATCTTCCCATCTTTCTCGACTGATCTCTACGATGAACAGTAATTATCTCGAAGCAAAAGACGAAGACGAGAGTGCAAGAAACCTTCGGATACGACGAATCCTCATTTAACGACTCGTAGCCTCGTCGCAACCCAATTTCTACGGAATTACTCAAATTGGTTTCTTTTTCAAATAGATTCTTCCTCTCTTGTCAGGTATTTATTAGTAACAAACAACTCTGGGGAAACCAATAGAGAGCGCTACGTAGGTGAAAAAGACACTAAAATTAACAATTTTACCAATCCGGTTTACTTACTGTTCAATTTTGAGTTTTATATTTTCCGGTTGTTGAAAGGTACTCCGGTTCATGGAGATTTCATAAACGAACTCGTGTAACTGATACAGTTGAGAAGTCTGATAGAGGTGGAGAACAAAACCAAAGAATTTACTCCTTAGTTTAACTTAGAGTGCCTCTCCTCTTTTTTTTTTTTTTCCTTGTATTATCAAAATACCACTTTTCTTACTAAATCTTTCAATATTGAATTGAGTTTCATGGTTTGGCACTTACTTTTCCGACTCTTATGTACAATAAAAACAAATTCCCTATTGATTTTCTTTAATGGGTTTTCTTTAATCCCCAACTATAGCAGTAGGCTATTGTTGTTCTATGCTTTTCACAGAGTTTGTTCAGGCGTTAATTTGTATGCTACGGTAAGGAACTCACAAAAAGAAGAAGAACAACAAAAAAAAAGAACACGTCTCCTATTCTTAGGCATTCCCATTTATGTTCCCTTCACAATCTTCTCGCATGATTACGCCACCTGAGTTATGAAATTTCAAAGCAATATTTAAACATCAATCGGTTAAAAGAAACTTAAATATGAGAGAGAAGAGAGAGGGGCAAAACCTGATAATGAACACTGCGTCTGCTACTACAGTTAATAGTTTCATTTCTCGAACCAATCACTGGCTGAAGATCTCTAAACAACTCAAATGGTTTATTTCTCGAACCTGTTGCCTAAAGATCACCCAAACCAGCTTCATTTCTCGAACCTGTTGCTCAAGATCTTGAAACCACGCCAAATTCTGAGTCTTTTCACTCGATCCTGATTCTATCACTTGCTGCTCTAAACTTTCTTCGGCAGAATCATCAGCTGTTTGAACACTATGTTGAAGAAGAACAAAATGTCTGATCAAAAGTGGTTCTAGAAAAGGGACCATATGAGCCTTTGTAGTCTCTCCAATCACTGGCTGAAGATCTCTAAACAACTCAAAATAATCAGTCTCTACGAGTGATGGAACCATTGGCTCTAACGTAGCATTGCTTCCGTGACAAGGTTCTTCTGCGAGATCATCAGCTGTTTGAACAGTGAAACCCACCGCATCGCAAAACGCTGTGCCATTAGACTCCCATTTAGAAATTTTCTCGCAGATGATACCTTCGCTTGCTCCACACGGGACTATAACCTGACACATAACAAAAGAAACAAGCACTCTCTCAAACTTCTGAATTCTCAAGAGTTTTCTACCTCAGGAATTCACAAACACCAGTCTGACCTGATTACTGGCATCACTACTAAGGTAAGCATCTGAGCAAGCTTCAAAGACTCTGTCACAAAACGAGGCACAAATGCCAAGAGGTCCTGACTGAATCCCAACATGTGGGTGACAGATTGAACATTCCAAAAGTTCAAACAAATCCAAGCAATATTTATCAGCTTTTCCATAAGCAGCCAGGTTTTGGACAGCTAATGAAGCCGAGTGCATCTGTGAAGCAGAGCAACAAGTATTCCCATGGAACACTTTACACAGGTTTAGATCCTTAAACTCAAGATAAGCAGACTTTGGAGGCTTTCCTTCTGATTCGTTTGGTGGAAATCGTCCTCCTTTAGGAATGCATACTCCGTTCTCTTTTGAGTTAACTGATGCACCTGAAATGCGTACAACGCTCAAATTCAAGAATACATCGTATAACCTTTTACTTATAAAGTTAAACACATAAAACAGAGAGAACCAGTCGTGCCATTGCAACAATTCCGATCTTTTCAGATAATACGAAATTCACATTTTCCACAAGAAAGAAGATCGCACAACACAATTTCGATCGGGTTTCTATGCATCAGAAGGAACCAAGATGATACATTTTAGTAGAACATCGCACAACTCAATTCTCAAACGGGGGTTTTACGAATCATAACATGTCCAGACGATACAAAAGACTAGAAGATCGAAACTTTTAGTAAAACATCGCAAAGACTCAAATTTCAAACGGGTTTCTATGCATCACAACGAATCAAGATTGAAACTTGTAGCGAAAAATTCCCGACCCATTTGCGAAATTGAACAAGAAAGATCAAATGGAAATGAAGAGCACTAGTATTTGATACTCACCAGACGAAGCGGAGATCAAGAGATGAAGCAGTAGAACCAGAAACAGCGTCTTCGTTAAATATCTGCCCATCTTTCTCGAATGATCTCTACGATGAACAGTAAGTACAATAGTTCGAAGCAAAAGACGAAGACGATTGCAAGAAGAAACCCTTCGGATTCGAATCCTCACTTCTTACTACTACCTCAACTCGCCTCGTCTCAACGGGAGATAGAAGAACACGGGTCAACCCGAATACCCAGTTACTGCGGAATGAGTCGAACTGTTTTTTTTTTTGTAAAAACGATTTTCCCTCTCTTTATAGGATCGTCTTTGGGAAGAAAAATAGCAGCACTACATGAAAACACGCGTTAACCGAAAATTGGATATGGAAATTCGTCAACCCAGTAATGAGTTAACCGTTCGATTTCGGTTCACAATTTCGGGTTTATAAATTCAACCGGTTTATTTTCTGCGGTTGCTTGACAAAGTTCTGGTTCATAGATCAACTGTGAAAACTCTCTCTCTCAAAATTGATTCTCCCTCTCTTTAAGTATATTTGTGCTTTCTTTCACCCCACAAACAATCTCTCAAGCTTTCATTCACCATCAAAATTTCACAAATCTGTTTGACGATCAGATCGAGACCAAAAAATCCAGAATCAACTCAAGCCTTAACGTTCTTCATTGTTGTGGTGTGTGCCCTTTTTTCCGTCAATGAATCACGATCTCGGACTCCGGTGAAGATAGCCATCAATTCAGGCACCAGCTTGTCATGTTTCATAACGAACCTGTTTAAAAACACCTGATTGCTACTCGTCAAAACAGACGACATTGGAGGGATTCCGTTTCCTCCTCTCATCAGTCCTTTCAACAAGAGAGCTTTGATTACATTGCACCTCGGAACAATCCTCTTCTCCAAGCTGTATCCAAGAACCGGTGGAATCGCAACCACATCCTTCAGTGACCAATTCATATTCTTCACCAGAAACTCAATCTTCTTCTTCACCGTCTCTGTAGATAACCCAATGCAAGTAGGGAAACACTTGACCATCGCCACAAACTCATCTCCGCTGAATCCGAGCCCAAGAAATGTTTCGACACAGTTTGTTATCTTCTCCTCTGAAGCACGCATGCATTCTGGACGCTTCTTCATCACTGATATCACCTCGCCTTCCACTAGACCACACTTCTTCAGGGTCTCAAACGTCTGAGTTATCTTCCTCTCCGAGAATTTCAGAGAGTAAGGCCACTTGTTGAAGATTTCCCATACTTCCTCCTCAGCAAAGCCTAATCTTTTATAGACATTGACTTTGTCTTGTATCGTTCTCTCACTCATCTCGTAGACAACGTGTAGAGCTTGGACAAACTTTGAGGTGGTCGGATCAAAACCCATGCCAACGACCTTCTTGACGGATTCTTCAAACTTTTCTTTCCCACACACAGGTTGGCTCTTGGAGATGAGCAATGTGAATAAAAACCGTTGAGGCACTCCCAATTCTCTCAAAGCCGATATGTTTCGGATTTTATTCCCCTGCTTACCCACTGGCAAAGAATAACATAACTTTTCGCACTTGGAACTCTTATTGCCTTCTTCTTCTTCTACTTCTTCTTCTTCTTCGTCGTTGTGTATAATGTCTTTGATGAAATCATAGTATAAGCCGGTAGATTTTGCCCCTCTCTTTCCCAAGATTTTCGGAACTTTCGAAACAATCTCTGTCAGCTCGGAGCTTGAAGCTCCTCTTGACTGCAGAGCTTGAAGCTTGGGAAGAAGGAATTTTTCAGCATCTAATGTAAGCAATCGTGGGTAAGTGCTAACAATCCTGGAGATCTGAGAATCTGTGAACCCATAACTTGTAAGAAGACTCAGAACGGGATCCGGATTTTCCTTGCTTGAGATCGATTCTGCAAGTTTCGTAGTTAAACCCAATGATTCAACACTCGCAGAGGAGAAGGAGTTGCAAAAAGCAGATGCATTTTGCATAAGCTTCACTGAAATAACTCTCAAGCTACACGATTTATGTAACCCGGTACACCTTTTCCCATGGAGTATCAGAGAATACATGACAAGGCAGTGTGATTAGCAGAGGAGGAAAAGATATTCCACAGTGTTGACACGATTTCGATCGAATAATCTGTTTCACTTCGAAGATAAATTTCAAAGTGAAGAGAGAAGAACGAGAAACTCACTCCGTTAAAAGATTGATGGAGTCGAAAAATCCGCTTCTCCGTGACTCAAAAAACAAAGAAAGGCCTTTTTTCTGGTTATCTAGGGTTTTGAAGAACATTAGGGGTACTTTAGTAATCTAACAATCGCAAACGTTTTAGCAGAGAGAGAGAGAGAGATCCCCCAAGCGAGACTTCGTCACCATCCGTCGTCGGTGCGTGTTGCTGATTCTCCCATTTCTGAATCTCAGATTATTCCTTGTTTCTGTCTTTGAATCTCATTTTCTCGACCTGGGTTTATGTCTCAGCTCTTAACACTTGCTTGATTTCTGCGTTTCTGGATACTGTTTTCGCTGTCTCGATCCGCGTTCGCTTACATGACATGTGTTACCATTTCTGTATATGATTGCATAGTTCCTCTGTGTTTGCTGGGTTTCTTGATCTCACCTAATGTTCGGTTCCTTGGATTGATATGTATGTAATAGGATATATAGTAAGGAAGTTGGAGAGTTTGTAGCAATGTTTGCTTCCAATGTTGTGTGTTCAATGGCGGAATCTCTGAGAAAGTTAGCATTGAATAGCCAATTGCTGGAGGATTCTTGGTTCATTTAAGAATCTCTGAAATTAGAGACTTTGGAATCATTCATCTGGTGTAGATTGTGTGTTAGTTTTGTTTACCAGTAAAGTTTAGGAGTTTTCATTGGCTCTTCTTGAGCTCTATACTTTTGTATCTGCTGTGTTTGTGAATGCTTGATCGATTCGTGTTAATTAGGTTTAAAGTTCATTGGATTCTATCTTTTTTCTAGAGAGCTTTCATGTTTCTTTTTAGGACCAACAAAAATGGAGACGCAGAAAACTCAAGCTGAAAACCCGCCAAAACCAGTCATGTCTTCATGTAGAAAGAAGGCAAAGGATGATGCCAATTTCCTAGAAGACGTGAAGGATCACATTGATGAATTCATCAATGCCTCCATGGATGATCACAAGAATTGTTTCAACAAGACTATCAAGAAGGTTCTCTCTTTCTTCATTAATTAGTACCTAAACACATATCAGATCTTAATCACTTGAGCCTCAGCGATCTGGTAGATAAAATCAATCTGATTTGGCTAATAGTAGCTTGTTACTTGGGGTGTTTTTTTTTTCTTCAGATGTTTGGATTATCAAAAGCTGTTGCAGATAAGCAGCAAGCTGAAGCTAAAGGTGTCGAGAGTTATTTGCCTCTTCAGACAACAGTCTCGGATTAGAGAAACCGATTGAATCAACCCTATAACAGGATCTTGGTTCGGTTTACTTTTGGTTGGTTTGTTTCGTCTACCAATGTTTATGGGTTATGCCAATTTATTACGATTACGTTATTAATAAATAAATTAAGGATGAAAATTAGTTATTGGTGGTGGATAACTAATAAAAACATACGATAAGATATCTTTATTCGGGTACCAAAGAATGTAATAATTGTGCAAATTTTGCTATTTAGATTTTCAGCATCGGAAAGAAGAATAAATAATGTTACTGTTGATCGACGCTGAATAAAAAAGTAAGAAGGTAAACTAACATAAGTGCCAAGAAAATCTTCTAATAATATGAATTTCGACTCATTAATAAAAAAAAAAATCATCGAATCAAAGGTTAGAAGGAGGAAGCACACAAAAGTGGAGCCTTGTCTCATAAGAATTCCAAAAGAGTCCAATTTCATCGCCTTCTTTAAGGTTCCTTCTTTGAACAAAATCGTTTTTCCAATTCTTATTTAACACATAGCTTCCAGTTGAAATCCATCTCTTGAGGCAGGACTGATGAGTAGACTTAGTGTCACTGTCGTACACATTGATTCTCAAGCCTTTATTACCTTCGTCTTCGATCATTCTGATCTCTTCTTTTGTGAGGTATTTCAGAATATGCTCAATCACGGATTCCTTTGGTATAAGAAGGCGTGTTTGATGATCTGCGACGTCGCTCTTTTTGAGTGTTTTCTTGATTACCCATTTATCTTGTTTTGGCTTTGGGGACAGAGTTAATACGTTATTTGCAATCTCTATGTCTCTCTCTTCCCTTGAGATGTTTCTTAAGTGCGCGAGACTAACCACTCTTTCGTCGTCTCTTGTAGCAGAAGAAACCACACGTGCCAAATCTCCAACTTGGCTGGGAAAGAGATCGAGACGGCGAGGCGTTGTTGGAGACGAAGGAGGACTGTTTTCTGTGTTCACCATCTTCCTTTGCTACTCTCCAAAGTTAAACCATGATAACAAAGTGAATGTTGTGTTCAGGTATATATAAAAAAAATCTCCATGTTCCTAATTCGTCTAGAAGATAGCGAATTATTTTCTCAGTTTATGTAGGAAAGGGAGTTTTTTAATTTTTTGTAATAATAATATAACAAGATAAGCACTACCATATTCTAGCCAAAAAAAAAAACAAAATAAGTCTTTTCGTCTGTAATTATTTAAGCTCCACTAACAAATTCTTGAATCATACGATTTTTACCAAAATATCTTTTTCTTAAACAATTGTCTGAAACCAAGAGTTAACTTGAACCAAACTAAATAAGATCTGACAAAAAGAACAGAAGGACGAAGATAAATTGTATTGAGCAACGAGCAGAAACCAAAAACAACAGAAACAGGGAATAGGAGTATAGTTCTAAGCAAAACCGGTTTATGGGTTTTTTCAATCTTCTTCCTCTCCCTCGTTCTCAGCGATGTTGAAGTACCTCAACTCATAGAGGTTACGGTCCTTGTTCGCTGCAATCACTCTGAGCCAATCCCTCACATTGTGCTTCTTCAAGTACTTCTTTGTCAAGTACTTCAGATACCTGAAACACACATACAAGAAAGTAGTCAACAGATGGTTAGACTTAAGATTGCTTAAACTCATAAACAAATCAACACTCTTGCTACTTATGAGAGAATCTGAGATAAGTTTGGATCCTACAACCACTTTCTATCAGACTCTTCAAATCTAGAGGAGACTGTTTGGTGAAAATAGCTTATAGAGAAGGTTTTTCCATAGATTTGATGACAAAATAAAACAAGTTTGATGGGAATACCTCTTGGAGAATTGGCCATCAGAAGTGACAGTAATCTTGTTCTTGTCACGGGTGATTGTGACAGAATCACCGAGCGCACCAGCTTTCCCACCGACTTTGATCCTCTCCTGAAGGAACTTCTCGAGGGAAGCAATCTCCATGATCTTGTCATCGACCGGCTTGGAGCAATCAATGGTGAAGGAAACTCCCTTCTTCTTTCCCTTGGCAACGGCTGCACTTCCACGACTCATTTCTCAACCCTTCTCTGCACAAATCCAAAAACAATCCACAAGAGTGTTCATATACATCATTGACGATGTAAAGGCGCACACAAAATATAAGCATACAAACATGGCGTTTCTATACGGATAAGGAATCGTATGTGTTTCACATACATTACACGCCATTTTCAAGATAATAGGACTGATGAGAAATTCACAGTTGAGATCTGCATCGCAGATGAGAATCGAGACTTATTACATGCGAATTTCTATCTAAATTCGTCAATTACACTCTCAATAGACGAAACAAGAGCTGAACCAAGAGAAAGGGGAAACTACAAATTCGTGCTTCTATTCCATCTTCATATCTATATCTCGAGAGATATGTCTATCGAATCTATATCAGATATTGAAGAGCATCCCACTAAAGAGAGATAGTAAAAACAGCGTACCTTGAACAAATCCTAGAAGGTGGAACTGTCTGAAGAGACGAACGGCGTCTTTTAGGCTCTTGAACGAGAGGAGACGGAAGCAAATGGCTAGGGTTTCTGCGCATTTAAAGTGGTCGTGTAACCCTAATTTATATTCTTATAAATAATCCAAACCTCCCCAGATTTTTCTTAAATCTCAAAATAGCCTCAAAACTTCATATTTTAACAATAACTCCCCATTCGTAACCAACCAGTGAGATTTTTTTTGTAATCACCAACAAATGCTAATCATTGATTTATGTTTTGTGCGTCTCTCTTACAAATCGGCATCTCGTGTGCAATCTGCAACACAGAGATTACAACACAGAAGAATCCCTCTGAAAGTATCAAAAGAATGATATAATAAGCGAACATCGTTTATAATCAATACATGAAATTTTCGCTGAAAAGGTCTACAAAAAAGTCTCACTAGCTACGCGGCCTGTACCAAACAGAACACGCAGCAACCACCATTGCAGCTTAGGGGTTTAGAGTTATAGTCTTTGTGAGATAGATTTTCCGGCGGCAGAAATTTTGGATAACGGTTGCTAGCTTCAGTTTTGTGGTCATAGTACTCCACCACCTCGGCTCCAGCCAAAGCAGCTAAAGTCAGCGCCTGAGCGTGCAACCTGAGGAGAACGAAAAATGCCGTGAAAATATATCCAAGTAAAAAGAAAGCTATAATATTAATGGGTTTGATACATTTTATCATCTAACATCTTTAGCATTCTTTCATATGTTTCTCACAAACACACACATAGAGCAAAGTACATTATGATCGACATTGGAGTTACCAGACTTGTATGCAGCAAAAGAGTGAATATGTGGGAACATGAGATGCTATGACCAAGGTAAGACATATAAAGATTCTACATTGTGAATTCTACGATTAACGGGTGAAGAAAATGAAGATACAAAGAGAATAAAACCCACACACATCGATTTCGAAGCTTTGCTATTTGATCAAAGATTCACATCGAGCAAGGTGCAGCGACCCATGAAACCTATAGCTTCTTGGCAAGAAAATAGAAATAAACATCCTTTTGAGACACAGAGATTATGCCTTATCTTAACTTAAAATGTTCATGGTTAAGGAAAATGTTTCGAAATGCAAATGAGACTAAAAACAACTCCACAGTATAATCGTTGTACCAACTAGAAGAGAAACTTGGTCAAACCCTTGTGATATGAAAAGTTACCTGGCGTGGATGATCTTGACACTGGTTTTCATGGCGGGTTGAGACCAGTTATAGGCGATAGAACCGGTAATACCACTGAGCCATAAACAACCTACGCAAGAGTCAAATTAAAACAGTACAGATTCAGACTAAGCATAAGGAACAATACCAAACTACAAAACACCAAAAAAATAGATGGATATGCATTCTCTTACCTGTGCATGTCACAAAACATTAAGAATTGGAGACCAAAAAATGTCACTAAGCATAATCAAATCAGAAAGGGCGGTATATCTCATTGATTCAAGAGGAAAATTCGAAAGAAGTAACAAAAACCTAGGATGAGGAGAACTAGAACATTACAGAAACCGCAAAATACTTTATAAACTCTACTATATATGATTTATATATAGCGGGGATACGTCGAAATCCAAATCCATAGATAACGATCACCAAAAACAATTCCGGTTATCCTATTACAGGCAGAACGAGGAAAATATAGTTCAGATGATGAAGAAACGCGAGAAGAAAGAAGGATAATTACCGACGGTGCGAAGCTTGTGATCCGAGACCCATTTTCTGATTTCCTCAAATTTGGTCTTTAATCCCGCCATTGCTCTTAGCGAATTTGGAGGCACGCAAGAAAAATAAAAATCAAAACTTGAAATAGAGCCTTCGCCGGTAATATGCACAAAAAGGTCAGGTCCAAGGAAAGTTCTTACTTTTTTTTTGTATTCCTTATTTTATAGCTTTTGGAGTACAAAGTTTTCTATAATTTTTGCATCCATTTACTATTACTATTAACTGGATGATTTAATGGAGCCACGGCAAAAATCTTATCAAACTATTTTATCAACGATTTGTATAGTTCATGGTTGGTCTACTCTCATAAACATTTATATACAATGTGGCTTAGAGTATTCTATTTTGTTGTCAAGTAGACTGTATATAGTGTTGGTAATTTGACCTTAATTTTATTTAGCATAGAAAACAAACACCATTAAAAATATGTGATAGGCGGAAGAGAAAGAATAGAAGTCAGTAATTAAAATTTAACACTATCCAGAAGAAGAAAAAAATTCCATTAGGGTATTTCACTTCGATACCCATTGTAGCCACATAAAAAAAAACAAATATCCAACGACCTTTTGCTACCCGGATACCCGGATCCAAACCAGATCCAAACCAGACCCAAACCGCCTCGAACCGCCCGGTCATCACCAACTGGGGAAGCAGTCTCTCTCCAAAGTCCAAACCATTACATACCATTCATTTGTTTTTTTAGTTTATCAATTCATCACATAACTTGAGTATGCAGTTTTCAGGTTTTCTCAAATATCAAATTCCCAATGTTTTTTGTTTTTGTTTTGTTTTGGTCCAACGTTCATGAGAATGGCCTAACCGGTGAGAATCTCGCCGGCTACTGACTCAACTCTTACGATGATCCTCCGGCGCCATGCCTCTGATGGAAGCTTCCAGATCCTTCATTGAACGAAGATGCCCAAATGGATGGTTCTCTGTCCATCTGGTTAACCGGGTAGGCTTGTTGCGATTGCATATAAGGATCTCTCTCCCATATGTTAAACCGGATAAACCCGCTCCCGCCTGCCTGCTCCGAAGAAGATGAAGTTGATCCCATCCCAGAAGCTATTCCTCTACCAGGCCTCCGGCCAGAAGGGAATACAGGCCCACGAGAGACTATAGGCGAATCGGGTTGGTGTGACTGTGCAGAAGACTGTTGGTAATACGCTTGAAGAGCTTGCATTCTGTCTCGGGCCCGAGCGTTGCTTCCTGGAAAAGGTGGTGTCCTCGGAACAGATGCCACCGAGCTCCCCGCTCTACCACTGGAACTGCAAAAACGCACCAATAGATGTATGTTAACCCCAAAAGAACATATATATTATACTTAATAAAAGGTCTTACTGGTAAAGAACCTGCAGAATCGTTCGTTCGTTCATCCATTCCCCAAATGACCAAAAATCAAAGGAAATATGCCATTGCACAACTTTTCAAGAATATCTAGTTTTTCTTACTTATTTCATTTCACCATCCCATTCCGCAAAATTGTTTTATGTCCAAGATTCCAAAGTGTTACAGATCGGAGCAAGCAATTGCGAAAATTTGAAATATAACACTTCAGTAATTCAATTTTGAAGTCAAGACAGAAAATATGTACCTGTGACCATGAAATGGACGCATGAAATGCGGCGGTCTGGGTCTGATTACATCTGAGCCATTGGCTCGGGAAGTCCTCGCAGCAGCTGGTGGAGGCGTGGGCTGAGTTGGACTGCCCACGTGAGCGCCAGAAGCAGAGAAGTGCTGTGGCGGTGGGGGTGGAGGCGAGTGATAATCCCAGCCGTGATAGTGTGCGTCCACAGGGAAACCATAAGGAGTTGGGACTTCACCGGACACCGTTGAGCCAGTATTCCAGTGACTACTGAAATTTGAACTGTCTGAAACGCCTGCAGCACCGCCAGTGCTTGAGGAAGACGAATGAACAGGGCCAAAGTAGGTTACATATGGACATGGGTGACCTGCTGTTGGCGCTGCTGGTTCTGTAAAGTAACCTTGCTGGCCCAAGAGATCGTGATCTGTACCAAAATGACAGAAACGTGAGAATAAGGTAAAGGGAAGAAAAAAGAGAAATAACTAATTGGACAATGACTTACATGAACTCGGCGAAAATTCTCCATCCCTACAAAGTTTAAGAGAGATTCATCAGTAAAGAAGGGAAGAAAATCCCACATTTAATTGCCAAAAGTAGCAGAACACGGATATTATGTAATTACTTACTCGAAAGAAGGAAGACGCGCTGTGCTTCCAAATGGGCACCAGTGAACTCCAAGAGACTGCAAAGATACATAAACACAAGCATTTTCGAAATGGAACATAATTCAAGCAATTAAATAAATTGAACAATAATCTTCTAATAGTAAAAACTCGGCATGGGAGGCAGAAAAGTGTAAAGTAATGTGATGAGCAACAGAACATGGGACGGATAGGGTTACCAGTTTTTTACCATTTCAGTATATCCTCCGATATCATAAATATCTTCCTCATGAACCCAATCCTCGACATTAAATTCAGGGTATGAACGGCAACCGTTTGCGTAAAGCCACTGGCCTTTTTCTACTTGCCGGCAGTTCGGGCATTGCATCACACCCTTTGCATTGAAAGCTGAGCCAATACAATCTAAAAAAACAAATGTAAAACATTTAATACTGCCACACATTGGAGGATATCTCACACTTTAGCTAGAAAGCTCTCTTGCATCGATTCATATGGATAATCCCTAATCTATCAGGAAAATTTGGTCGGCTTATAAATACAAACCCACACATACTCCTATCTAGACATCCAAGATTGTCATACAGTGAACAAAGATTAAGAAGAAAAAGGCTCATATGTACTTGCGAGCTAATCATCCCCTCATAAACGATATTAATAAATCAAGAGTACATAATGCATTTACTGCTGAAACACGAATGGGACGAATATTCTGAGACCCTGAGCTAATAGATGCATCGAAATAAGGTGGAGAGATCAATCGAAAAAACTTGGCATTGGTGATGTAATAGTGATCAGACCCTAATTGATGCTCTTTCCGTAACAGAACATGAGTATATCAAGCATGAACCGATAGTTTCAGAGCTCGATACCCATCCGTGATCTTTACAACTACAGGCCAAATCGCACAACCAATGGCAGCCGCAAACCAGAATGTAACAGGTCCATAATTCAAAAATCGAATCAAAACAATGGTAGATCTGGATGATTCAAATCGAAATCTGGAGCAATTTCTTTAGTTTTCAGACAATCAGGAACAAATTCAATCGAATCAAAAGAGCATATCCGATCGTTTCAATGTCCACAAACCGTAAAACAGAAGGGAAAAAAATACCAAGATGGAACTGGTGGCCGCATTGAAGGTTAGCCCACGCTCGATCGCCGTCTTTAGCCACCGTCTCGAGACAAATCGAACACGCAACCGAGCCAAACCCATCTCCCTCGTCGCGAGAATCGCCATCGGCGCCACTACCCTCGTCGGCGAGATCATTATCACCGAAATTGAATTTGTTAACCTTGTTGCCTAAACCCATAACCAAAATCCAATCAAAACAACCCAAATCTCAAAAAACCCTTTTTCGAGTTGAATAACCACAAAATTCACGCAGAAATCCCTCTTCCCCCAATTCCTTACGCTTGGATTCGATTAATTTAACAGAATAAATTTAACCCTTATGAATCCGTGAACGCTCTCCGATCGTCGTCACCACCAAGAGACCCAGAAGAAGAAGAAAAAATCGCTCAATATTGTTTGTTTTTCTCGCGTTATGTTTTGTGTGAGAAAAAGATTGGGTTACGGGTAGAAGCAATGACCGATGTCCAAACTTTTATAATGGACGGCTCAGATTTATTCTCACGGATTTGTCTACTTGACATCAGCTGCTTCCCCAAGCTTTCTTTCCTTTTTTTTCTATTTTTTTCAAACAATTCTTTGGAAATCAAATTTATCAGCTTTGCATTTATTAAATATTGGTACTTTAACTTTCTATTTTTGGCATTTATTAAATACCACATTGGTACTTTTACTATGGGATTCAATTCGATTTGGCTCTGTTCCGATTGTTACTTGTTAGGATAAATAGCTATCAAATACTTCTTTCTAATCCATAATATACGATGTTTAAGGATTCTACACACAAATTAAGAAATCACACAAAATCATAATTTTTTTTATTTTTTCTAAATTAAAACATCATTTATTGTCTAATTAAACACAATTCAACCAATGATAAAAAAAACTGTAGAATATAAATGGTCAAAAATAAATATAAAAACTTTAATTTTGCATTGAAAATGTAAAACATCAATTAAAATAAAACAAATTTTTTTTGCTTAAACATCAACTATTATGGATCAGAGTGAGTATCAATTTGAATTCAATCGATTTGTAAGTGCTTAAGTTTAAATCCGAATAAAAAATGTTGTTTATTTTTTTATATGTATTTACTGGATTTAAATCCTAATAATGTCATGACGGAGACACTAATACAAAACTACTAGACTATATGTTTTGTTCATGCTAGATTTGGTTTTATAAATTTCGGTTTTCTATTTGGGCTTATTGTTATTAAGAAGGAATATTGATAATCAAAATAACACATTTTTCACAAACCATAAAAATTAAAACTAAGGAGGAAAAATCTCGAGTTCTTTGTTCTTAGAGAAAGAAAAAGTTAATGAAGAATAGCAAGAAAATAGAAACAATAAATGAACAAATCAAATTCAGAAGCTTTTCCCTTGACTTCTATATTGCATGTTACATGCGGCATGTTAGAGTACATAACCATTTTTATGCCATAAAACCACTATATATGTAATACGTATGACATTAGTACGGGTTAATTAGTTTTTTTTTGGTGGACACTATATTGTGCGGGTTAATTGGTTAATAACTTAAATATTCAATCATCTATCGGAATTTTTAAAACTACACACAAACGAGTATTTCACATACTTGAAACTCAAGCATGTTAGTGATCTATCATGGGTTCGGTCCGATTGAGTTCGGTTTGGTTCATATTTATCAATGTGTTGATCAGTTTTTCATTTAAGTTATTATTATTAAAATCTTCTACGTTTTTGATTTATTTCTTTAGCATGTGATGATGTAAATTAAAACATACTGAATTTTGCAAACCAAATGCGACGTGTATTCCTAAGCGTGATAATTCATAAATAACAATGATCTTTAAAATCATCAGTATCTAACAAATAAAATAAAAAAAAAATCCATGCGACATTAGGCAATTTATGTGAAAGTTACAACTAATAGCAAAGATAGTGCGGGTTATATAACTATTCCAAGATCTTAAACTATGATTTTAAGGCATTTTTTCTGCTACTTTTTTAATTTCCTTTGCTACTAGTAACGAAATGTAGTAATCGTTTTGTTGTTGCTTTAAGAAAAACAAAAAAAAGTAGAAATATACTAATATCATATACCAAAACGATTATTCTTTAGTGTCGTTAATAATTAAAATTTACAGTGAGTAATTAGTAAAATATATTAAAAAAATAGGTCAATAGTAGTCAAAGTTTTTAGCGAGAGTCCAATGTGACGATGTTCCCAAGCGAATTATTGCGTCCACATGCCAAAAGTTTATTCGCGCCGACTTTTGCAGCTCTGCTCCCCGTACTTACCAATTTCGCTCTTTTGTTTACCTTTTTACAGTGAAAATAATACTTTTCTCGTTTTAACCCGAAACAGTTTCTCTTTCTATATATAGCTGAATGGGATTTTGTTTCTAAAAAGTTGGTTTTTGTCGATTTTATTAACATAGTTTGGAAACAAATTTCCTATAAAACAGTCTCTACATATAAGATGTTTATGCAAGCTATAACTTTCTTCTGCTGCGATAAAACTAATGTATCATTTAAAAGCTAGTATCAATTATACATGCAGTAAAAAAAAAATGTTAGTGCCCTCAACTAAATATTAAAGCATGGTGTGGAACTAATTTTGTCACATGTATGCTACTTCTAATTTAAAACGACATGTTCGTGATTTTCCGATGGTTTTATAGTTTATTGTAAAAAATGAGCTTTTTGTCTTTACGGTTAATTAAACTTGTCTGTTTTTAGTCGAATATAGGAGATGAATTTAGTTAAGAAAAATCAACGGTTCGAAACACGTAAGATAAGGAACGGCTCTGATTCGACAAAGGAATCTTTCGTTTTTGTTTTAAGGAAAAAAAAAAAGACATAAGCAGATAAAGAAAAGGAAAAAAGATTCCTACTTGCCTCAGTTAATCTCAATACACCGTCTCACCATAAATTCTATAAATAGACATCTACTCTCGTCTCTTCTCTTCACCAAAAACAAAGTCTCAATCTCTCTCTAAGTGACTGATAAAATCAGCTAAGGCAAACAAACCAGACGAAATCGATCTCTTTCTCTTTCTCTTTCTCTACAAACATGTTGGTTTACCAGGATCTTCTTACAGGTACATAACACGATGTTTCTGGTTTGTCAGTTTGTGTGTGGGAATCGCAAACCCAGTGAGTATCCATGATTTTGCTTTTCCGTTTAGGTTCTAGGTTTCACTTGAGTCATGCATGTAATAATCAAACCTCAATCACAGTCACATAACATATTAATTTGTATGTATTGCTTGTGTCAGAAGCTAAACTTTGTATGTCGTTCTGAACAAACAGGCGATGAGCTTCTGTCTGATTCTTTCCCTTACAAGGAAATCGAGAACGGCATGTTGTGGGAAGTTGAAGGAAAGGTACTATCTCTGAAATATAGCTTTGATCTTTATTATCAATCAATCTAGTTGAAATTAACTTGATTAACATTGGTATGTGACTTTTTTGTTCATCATCAGTGGGTTGTGAAAGGAGCGATGGATTTCGATATTGGTGCGAATCCATCAGCTGAAGAAGGTGGAGAAGACGAAGGAGTCGATGATCAAGCTGTGAAGGTTGTCGATATTATCGATACTTTTAGGCTTCAGGTAAAATTCAGTGTCCTCTTTAAATCTTCCTTTCTTTTCGCGCAAGGAAGAAGACAATTACAATCTTGGGGGTAGATTTAAGATTTAATATTTGGGTATTAATTGGCAGGAGCAACCATCGTTTGACAAGAAACAGTTTGTGATGTTCATGAAGAGATACATAAAGCAACTAAACCCTAAGCTTGACTCAGAGAAACAAGAGCTGTTCAAATGTTGAATACGCGCGAATACGCGCGCTGTATCTAATTAGAGATTAGACATCAAAATACTTTTGATGACGAAATAACGCACTTTAAATGAGTTTAGGAACCTGGTCGACTAATCGATTTCAAGGAATGAAATCTGTCGACTCAGATAAAAACCCCCTTTCCCCCGAACCCCCTATCCCCCTTTGGGAGGGAATGAGAACCGTAGGGATGCATTCCCGTATAACGTATGAACTAAGACAAATAGGAATTTTAGTTTAATGCCTAAGCTCGACCTGCTAGCTGCACGCAGGGCACCATAAGGTTAGTTATGCTTTTCATGCTAATAATTAAAAACTCATTAGCCGGGAGTGTTCTCCTTTCGTAACGGGCTACCGCCGGATAACACTTCCCTACATTAGCCGCTCACTACGAGTGATGGCCTCCAGGCTACGCCTTCCTTCCAACCCATCACTTCATCCGTGAGCTACATTTGCAGACCGTGAGGAAGAACAACTTTATATTCTCTTTGGCGGTGAGCCGAAACAAACTCCCTCCCTGCGTCTGGCCCTCCCCCTGCTCTGCTTTTTTGGTGCGACGCAGAGCCGGGCCAGCGTGGGAGTGAGCGACTCACCGCAGCTACACTTTTATAGCTATTAAAGCAAATATAAACATTTTTAATCCTTTTAGCCGGGAATTTATTCGTCATAAATTCCCTACATTAGCCGGTAGTATCGAGTTCTCCTTTCGTAACGGGCTACCGCCGGAGAACTCGAAACTACCTACATTACATTGTTTTCATAACACGTGCTATTATAACATATAACAAGTGATAGCCGTTCACTTCACTGAAGTGAGTGAACTACATTAGTCTAGAGGGTCAGCTAACCGATTTCTAGTAAGAAATCTGCTGACCAGGAAACTATATTGTTGTTTTGTTAGATTGTTCGCCTGCAGCTCACAACTATTAGTCTAAGGGGGCAGCTAATCGATTTCTAGTTAGAAATCTGCTGCCCTCCCGGGTATACCCAGGCACCGAGGAACCCCCTCCTTAAGGTTCCCCCACTGTGGGAGAACCCCTCCCCCTTGGGGGAAGTTAGGAAGTTCCTCATCGGTGTGCTACCAAACACCTACCAAGTTTTTGGTGTCAAAGCTCAAAGACTTCCAATTGTAAGCTCTTCTATTTTCCTTTTTTCCTTTTTTCCTTTTTTCCTTTTTTTTTCAAATTTCTTAGTTTTGTCAAAAATGTCTTATGTTTTTAACTGGAGAATTATAAAACGAATGTGAAAGCTTTGTGGGAGAGAGCATGGGGGAAGAAGGGAGCTTAGTGTTTGCTTACTACAAGGATGGAACCACTGATCCTACTTTTCTCTACTTAGCCTACGGCTTAAAGGAGATCAAGTGCTGAATATTTCTCTCATTTTTGTTTTCCTCTTCAAAGCTACAATATTTTATTTTTGGGGGCTTTACTTTTTGTTAAGGGTCGACTTCTTTTGTGTCTTTCGGGTGAATCTTGTGATATTTTACTATTTTAGAGTTTTTCCAACTTTAATGCAACTTCTTTACTGTTATTGGACAGAAATTAATTACAATATACTTATAAAATTTTCTCACAAACACAATTCCACAATAGAAAAGGTATAAAGTACTATGAACCATGAACCAGAGTGAAATGCGAGTAGCTACTAAATTCCATTTTTTTTGTTTCGATGAAAAAGAAGATGAACACAATTAAATGTATTTTGAAATTTTGATATCCTGATTCGAAAATATGAATCGGAATGGAGGTAAAAGTAAACTACATTGAAAAAAAGGCAAAGGGAAATAGAAATGATGGGGAGATATTAGGCGTAGTAGTTCAAGCTTGCTTTCTTCTTGGCCTGGACTTGGATGATACCTTCATTGAAGTCCTCATGGTTCACCTGAGAAAACACGCAACAACAACAGAGATCCCAACTTTAAAATCCAGACAAAGCTCCAATCATAAAGCTTAATACCATTAAGAGTTTTGTGTCTTCTTACCTCTGTGGCATCACGGCGAAGAGCTAACATGCCTGCCTCCACACACACTGCTTTCAGCTGAGCTCCATTGAAATCATCTGTTGATCTTGCAAGCTCCTCAAAGTTGACGTCTGGGTGGACATTCATCTTCCTCGAGTGAATCTGGATTCATTCAGTATCGGTTAGTTGTGTCATGTGAGATTTATAGTTATCAAGGGTCATGTTCGGAAAATGTGAGAGACAAACCTGCAAGATTCTGGCTCTTGCTTCTTCGGTTGGGTGTGGGAACTCAATCTTTCGGTCTAGTCGACCAGAACGCATGAGTGCTGGGTCCAGAATATCTGCACGGTTAGTGGCTGCAATCACCTGAAAAAATTGAGAGGTTTGGTTGTTACTGTTTCTTTGTGGGACGATAAATAGATGAGTATGACTAGTGCCTAGAATAGATAAAGACTCTCTCACCTTAATACGTTCATCGCTACTGAATCCATCAAGCTGATTGAGCAACTCCAGCATAGTTCTCTGCACTTCCCTGTCTCCGCTTACTTCACTGCACTCTCAGCCAGAGAATGTGATTAGTGGCTGATGAAATGCAGAAATAGAAGAACTGGAATTAGCAAAAGATTTGTACCTGTCAAAACGCTTTGTACCAATTGCATCGATTTCATCTATGAAGATGATGCATGGAGCTTTCTCTTTTGCTAGTTGAAAGGCATCACGGACAAGTTTTGCTCCGTCTCCAATGAACATCTGTATACATTCACATATGTCACAAAATCATTACTATTATGCTTATTTCATTATTTTGTTTCAGTTCAAGAACTTTGAAACTCCCCAAATGTATTGGTTGTCACACTAAGATATTTAATTCAGATAGGGTAATGAATTTTCAAGGAAAAGCTATTGAATATAACACTCGTATATACCTGGACCAACTGAGGGCCTGCCAATTTGAGGAAGGTGGCATTGGTCTGTGCTGCACAAGCACGAGCCATTAAAGTTTTACCAGTCCCTGGAGGACCATACAAGAGCACTCCCTTTGGTGGACGAACACCCAGCTTCTCGAAACGCTCCTTGTGCGTCATGGGGAGCACAATTGCCTCTACAAGCTCTTGGATCTGTTTCGGGGATAAACATTATCAGATTTGCTACGCAACACACAGAAAGCAAAACCAATACGCTAGATAAAGCACAATGTTGAACTTACCTGCTTCTCCAGTCCTCCTATGTCATTGTAATCTTCGGTAGGTTTTTCGTCGACCTCCATGGCTTTAACCCTAGAGTCATACTCGGATGGCAAGGTATCCAAAATGAGGTAGCTATCTTTGTTGACTCCGACCAAGTCGCCGGGTTTCAAACTATCAGGATCCACAAGACCGACAACTGGTAGAAAGATGGTCTGCACTCCACATCAAGAAGCAAAAGGATTTGCTCAGACATGAAACGGGAAAAGGAACATAAAATGTATAAAATATATATATGGAGAATGGACATGGAAGTCTCACCTGTCGTGTAGACGTTTTCAACACAACACATTTTCCCTTCCGTTGCGAGTCAAGGTCAATATTTGCACCGTCTTCCTCAGCATCATCTTCAGGATTCATCTCTAAGATCTAATAGCATAATATGATGTCATAACAGTTATAGTTCAACTCCAAACGGAAAGTGATATAAATAACAAACAAAATTTACAGAGCAATAACGCAAGGAACAGTCTCCAATAGGGAAAACTCTATAGGAAAGTACCAAAAAATAGATCCAAAAGCAAACCAAATCCGAAACAAGCAAGAAAACAACACTCGAGGGAAATTACAGAAGCTAGAACCAAGACTTGTTGAATACCTCCACAATGTTGCCAACCAAGTAAGGAAGCTGCTTGTTGAGTTTAATCTTCTCCTGATTCTCCTTTATCTTCTCCTTGTACGAATCGCATTCTAGATTTGTTCTTTGTGCGTCTTCCTTTATACCCACAAAAGAAGAACACAATATCAGCAATCACATATCCGTAAAACCAGAGAGGCAAAAGAGAATACAGCGCGGATTCAAATCAGAAATCCAATTTCGACGAGACAAAAAGGCCAATAGAAGTAGCTTTCAATGTAATCAATTATTACTGTGTTAGAAATCTAAACTTTGAGATGATACACCACAAGAAATTCACAAAAAGGGGCATCAAATTAACGGTCTACTACATCCCGCAGTCACAGATTGCACTAAACTCAAACCCGAAACGTAATCGCGACAAACCAAAACCAGATTCCAGCAAGACCTTACTCGAATTTTAAGCAATCGCTGAACCCAAATTATGTCTTAGAGCCAATCATGTAGTTACGAAGAAGCGAAACAAGCCAAAGGGAGATCGAGAGAGTTATGGGTCGAACCTTGAGAATTCGAATCTCGTTGTCGAGGAGACGAGTAGCTCTAGTGATATCCTCGGTGGACATAGAGGCGAGCTGATCCTCTTCGAAGCTTGTCGTGTCTTCAACCATCGGAGTTGCCATTTAGTTAGCCGAATCGGAGAAAGAGATCGCCGGGAAGAGAGGAGGAGAGTTTTAAGGGTTTCAGAAGAGCGAGTATGAGAAAAGGGGAGAAGACGAGAGAAAAAAATAACAAACGAAAAGATAAATTTAATAATTATTAAAAAAAAAAAAAAAATTCTTAGGAAAACTTGTCTTCAAAGAAATCTGAACGAATTAGAGTCTTTCACAACCCTCTTGAAATGCAAATTGCCAAAATCTTAAAAGTTTAATTACATAATTTCCAATTGAGCCCTGTTAGCTTTTTCATATTTACTTTTGAACCATAGACTATACTTTTGACCCATAGACTACAGTCTGAAATACAAATGAAACACTGCGAATCCTCTTTTTTCTATGGACATAATAAATTTACAGTTTTTCTTTATAATATAATTCAGAACACAGCTACCCTAAAAGGCTAAAATTATTAAATCTACTGTCAAATAAATTTATTCTTGCACGAAAGACAAAAAGAAAAGAATTACCTCGCATCATCTTCCACAAAGTTAGTCTTTCACCCATTAAAAACCATCAAATTGCAAGAAAATATAAAATTCAAATATTGCACACTCCAAAAAAAGAAAGAGCTAGAGAGAATCGAAAATCACTCTCAAGAGCCCAAACCCAAAGTAAATTAAAAAAAAAGAAAGACAAAGAGTGTTACAAGTCTATTCTTGAGGCAAATGCAAAGAAACATTTAGAGAAACAATCACAAGTGCAGCAGCGGCTGTAGCGGCAGCGATATGGAGGTAAATTCTCGGCAGTTTCAGTCCAGTAGAGACATCTAAAAAGTTGTATCAACCACGGCCTCGACCTCCCACTGTTTTTTTTGACAAGATACTAATTTAGTTTAACCACAATCAGATATTTTTCACCAAGCTATTAACACAGATGTTTACTATTTACCTTTGTTGCCACCCATCTTTCCAATTGAACCTCCTCGGCCTCGGCCTCTGGCAGCTCCATCGTCCATACCACGTCCCATCCCCTTTGGACCTTCTCTCCCTCTTCCTCGCCCAACCCCTGGTGGTTTTCTATCTGTACATATTCAAGAATTGTTGAGACTTATCAGGAACATCTTGCTTTTAAAAAAAATAACCCCAAACAAAACCCACAATTCCAGTATTTTGTATAATCCCTGAACCTCATACTATTCAGGAAGACCAACGACCAAGATTTCACATGATTTGATGAGATACCCTTCAGAATGATCCCATGGATTGACCAGAAGAAAAGGCTTTGGATACTAGTAGTATCATACTACAATTATCATTTATCAGGGAATTTTAAGGCTCCTAAGTGTCTTTAAGCAAGTCCACGTTCAGGCATTCTTGTTAAGTATTAGCATATCAAAATGTAAATCAGCAAAAGGAACAGGGGCTGTCAATTTAATGATAAAAATACAAGAAAACTATACCTGTGCGGGTCTTCTCCTCCTGTACTTTATCAATCACCTGAAGAGAGAAGAAAACAATGTATGTTAGCTCAATCTATGTCGAAGCACCTCCTAGATGCAGCATAACATAAGTGGTCCAGATTCTCAAACTTCAAGAAAACAAAACTAGAGACACCAATTAACTGTCACTTCTCGCCACCTAGAATAATAAGTTGGAGAGAATCTATTTGAGTATAAAGGTCGGAAGGAAATGAGATACAAAAGAGAATATTCCATGTTATGCGAATGCGATTGATGGCTTTAGGTATCTGACACTGAGAAGTTTTCAAAAGTGATTCGATATTCTGGTCAGACTTTTACCCATCTCTGTGATATCATCCAAGACACACTACAACAAGAGGCACACTATTAGCTATTAGGGTTCCAGGGGAGATCATTATGGTGACTCAACTCAAGAAACCCAGCAAAGTGCCTCTTGGAGTACATATCTGATTTGGCTAAGAATCATCACTCCAGAGAAAGAAGATCAAAAAAGCAAAGAGGAACTATATCATTAAGTCATACATGTACATAAAATAAATAAAAAATACCTCATCTGGAACTCGGAGGTACTTGATTGTGTTGCCACGGATATAACATTCAGGCATTCGCCAAAACCTATCTCCATCCTACAGAATAGTGACAGCATATTTGAGCATCCATCATATGTAATAGAAACAAAATTGGCAAAATCTTCAACATAGGAGAGAGCAGTAGATAACCTTTGATGTACAGATGACTTCACGCAGGTGAATGTTCATCCACGTATCACAATTCACCAAGTGCCCATTATATGTCTCCCCATTCTTGAGCTCTACAAGCTACCAAAGCGACACGGAAGAACAAATACCATAAGACCGATAAAATGTCTAATTAATATACTCATACCAATATTAACTAAAACCCCCCAAATCTATACAGTATCATGTTAATTCAGTAAGCATATTCATATGCACACAACTTTCAGGTTGCAGAACATATAGATATCAGAAATTCGTAGAACTCTCTTACCATGGGATGCCCTTGAGCAGTCTTAAGCAGCGAAAGAGGAAGCTGGGATCAGAAGAAAAGTCAGCAATTATAATGAAGATAAACGACGGAATCAAAACAGAAAAAGAAAACCCTAGAAACAAATAAATCATTCGAGCACTTTACCATCTTCACGAATCAGGAAATTTGGCGATTCCAACACAATCTGCAAAGACCCAAGAGTATACATTTTAAAAGGAGAGTAGAAGTGCGATAAAAGGAACGCAGAGAAAAACCGTGGTAGAAATAGTTCGATGTTTGGCTCAGAAAACTGGTTGATTGAGGAGTAACAAAGGGAGAAACTTTATTACCTGAGTAGATATTCAGAAGTCCGACTTCCTCTACCAGAGAGATCGTAATAATTTTCGAGAAGACAAAACAAAAAAAAAAGGGAAGAGATCGAAGACGACGATGGGTGTGAAATTCGGAACTCTGATTCCAACTTTTTACTTCTTTTTTTCTCTGGCAGAAGAAGGGTTTTTTTGTAAATTGTAACTAATCATTAATTGGTGACCTTTTTAAAGAGTCAATGGAAACTTGAGGGTTTTGCAATTGTATTTACTCTTATAATTTCCCAATTTGGACGATTCCCTTTAATCAAAGAAATTTCACCTAATAGTTTTACAATTTATTAACTTATTTTAACTACATAAAAACAAATCCGTTGTCGTCCAGCGGTTAGGATATCTGGCTTTCACCCAGGAGACCCGGGTTCGATTCCCGGCAACGGAGCTTTTGCAACTTTTTTAATTCAACATAGATCAACACTTGTTCTGCCTCTGAAAACCAAAGATGTGCGGTTTGTACACTCGGAAAAGCCAGGAAGAACGACGATACGATACAACATAAACAATGATATCGATTATATTTTCTTCTTCTTTCACTTGCATTACAGAAACTTGACAACAAAAATGGAGAAGAGAGTGCGACTTTTAAAAACTTTGAGATTTGATGATCATCACTTGCCAAGTCCAAGTTCTTTCTCGACCTCTCTGGTTAAGCTGAACTGTAAGGTGTTTTGCCATGGGAAAAGAGTTCGAGTAACGGGAAGTTTCCTCCTCAGATCCTGCAAAATCCCAAAATCAGGGCTGAGTAATTCTATAAATACATCTCGAAGTGCCCATCGCGAGGATTTTCAGGATGAGAGTGGTACCCACTGAATTCTTTATTTCGAAGAAAAGTTTACCTTGAAAGTGTTGTCGGGCAACTTCGAATACGCTACCTGATGATGCAGAGACTGTCAGAAACAATATTGATAGTAAATGAGCTGGTGAACAAATAATTAAATGAATTGCTATTTGGGGACCTCTAGAGCTGCAAGATACTCTGTCTCATGGTGCCGGATAATATTGGCTATGGCAATCGCGCAATCATCCGCGGACTGAAAATGGAAACAAGAAATCAGCGATAAGGTGATATCAGAGACTATACTTGTTTGTTGTCTTGGTGTATAATACATGTTAGAATTAAAGAATGGGTCAGAAGAAATTGGCACTAGCCTGGCCTCTAATGAGATAACTGAAAGTGATTTTGGAGACAATGCATTGTAGATAATCTTGAGTATGTGGATATTGGATGTGAAGGTACCTGAAATATTGTTGAATCTTGGAACTCATTTTTTGCGTCTAATTCCACATTTCCCTCTTCGAAATAATGAGCTCCTACCTGAAGAGAAAGAGATATAGTTAGAACATGCTCATTGATCTTCCATTGGTTATGAATAACGTCACAGTAAGCTTACAGGAAGAAAAAATGAGTCACAAATCATGCATAGTTACCTGCAATTTCCCTTTTATGTCAAGCACCTGGGATTCATCCTGGAAATCGATGTTCCATACAGATCTCCAACTTCCATTACTGCACATCACCCCGGTTTTGGTCACTCGGAATTATTTCAGGCAAAGGTTTGTTGTTGGGGAGAAACTCAATTTGGGTGTCCCTCTGACCAACTGAAATCGAACAGCTACAGACACCATAGCTGATCCTAAGAGAATGGATAAAAGTAGAAGAAGTTTATTCTGTACATACCAGAAGTTTTGGGGACTAAGTTTTGTGGCAGTAATTATAACGACAAGCTCAAAGTCAGTCCCTGGACCATCGGCATCTTTCCCCTTAACACAGTTAACTGCAGACACACCTTTCGGGTAAGATTCACTAACGTATTTCTGGATTTCAGCATCGAGAGCATATCTGTAATTGACAAAACAACCTATTCAACATATTTATACAGGTATAGAAGACCTTTAAAGTACTTCTCAAAGTGCTTCTAATGTTTGCATTTGCTGCCATAAGAAGTTAAGCTACGACTATATGAACATTCCGAATTGAATGGTCTAAAATCCTCCACTAGGTGTAAAATCATACCTGTATTCCTCAATATATGAAGACGGAAGTTCTTCATTATTTGCAGGCCGTACTTTTGTACAAATCTTGTCAAAGAAAAGAGATGTAAGCTTAGAATCGGATTCACAAATCACGGCTCACTGTAGCGAAGAACAAATGCAATCAATAATGTACCTGTTTAACATGATCAACTATGGCAACCTGGGCAGTTCTTGGATCAAGGTACTCATTGTCAGTAATTTCACTGTAAGATGAAACAATCACCTGAGACACAAAAAAAAAAGTAGTAGTAAATCTCGCAGCGGATGAAAACCAAAGGGTATTCCAAAAACATTTTCAGTACAGGACATATGTCGATCTCAAATTTGATCAACAGTAGTTAACAAAGAAGTGTTGCATGTTACTTAAGATATCAGCCGTAAGATATCAGAGAAATGTTCTCATTTTAAACAACTAGATTTCAGAACACCTGCGAGATATAAAAGCATTTATTTCAACGATCACTGATCTCCAGTTTTTCCGGAGCTAAAGAAGAATAACCATAGCAAAGCATGAGGACTCAAAAGAGAGACTAATATCACAAACTCTGCCCGAGTTATCTCTGGTTGAGAGATCCAACAAGTATTCATTTCAAAGTTGCTCAACCTTTCATATGCCAATTTAGATCCAACTTGTATGAAAATTTTCGACACAGATTAAGAAGATAACTCACATCACCTGCCCTACTGGGCATTTCGAGGCAAATCATGTGAGACTTGTTGTACACTGGAAATGCCTCCATGGCTGCCTCGCTGTAGACTTCCTCATCGCTCAAAACCGCCTTTAAATCTGCCAGAAATCCAAAAGATTTCCAGAAAATTGAAATAAAATGTCAAATCACCCACAATGATTCTCAAAATAAAAAAAAACAATCTATGACTGCGCCTTCTCATACAGAGTCACATCTTGGTGCAATAAGATTCACCAAAAAAACACCTTCGCCTCGATGTAAATGTGTATGAGTGAGAGTACCTTTGGCGACGTAATTGATTTCGCCAGCGGGAGCGTTGAGGAGAAACCATTTTGCGATTTCCTTCTTCTGGTCGTAACTTAGTTCCGTCTCCGGTAACTCGTCTTCTTCGTCGGCCATAGCTTTCTCTATTCTCTAGGAAAGGAAGACGGAGGAGAGAGAAGTTGTGGTCGCCGTCGATACTCTAAAGGTTTACATTCGTCATTGCACTTTACGTGTGGGACCGAGATTAAATCATGACCGTTGGTTTGTTGTGATGATCCTAACGGTGTCGTTCCGTTGTGAATTGATAGATGCCACGTCGCTATTTTTTACTAACGAACGGCGTCGTTTCAAACATATACCGGGTTATATAATTCTCGATTAATCTCCCATGAGTTAAATTTAAAAAAAAAACGTCACTACGTCTAGAACAAAAGAAAATAACTAACCAAAGAAAGATAAATTAATATGCATCTGGCGAACCTCTGAATGCATACAGATTTACAGTCTTTCTCACCCTCTAAAATGCAAAATGTAAAGATATTTTTAGGTTTACTTTTACACATTATACAGTATAACTTTATATATTCCTCCTTTTTCTATGGATATAATAAATATACTAATACTAATTTTCTTTATAATTGCATCAGAAAACTCAGAAGACAGCTACCCAAAACAAGAAAAGTGTTGGTGTTGGATTTCGATCTACGAAATCCGGCCCATAAAAGCCCAATAAACATACTCATTTAAAGCATAAACACGGTCCAACCTATCCGTCTACGAGTAGCCCGTGCTCACGAGGCCAGCGTCAGCAACTCACGGCTCGAGGTGACTTAGTCCGAGGCGGTTCCTGGATTCGCGGGGCACGAGGCGACGCAATACTCGGAGGTAGTTCAAGCTCGAGGACGGCTATAAAAGGAAGCCGAAGCTTAGGTTTTAAGGGAGATCCTTTTTTCACACTACTTGAACATAGAAAAATACTTGTAAAATCTCTTCGAGATTTCTCCACTTGTAAACTGTTTTATTCATCAATACAAATTTAATTCGTCGAGTTTAGATCTAAACTTACATTTGGTTCATAGATAGAAACTAACCCACCAAATTCATCCCTAAAATTATACAAAAAAACTAAATGTGTGATTCTGCATCCACAAAAAGGAGATGCAACACATATGATGAAAGAAAAATCTAAATCTAAATCTAAATCTAAATTAGACAAGTAAAACATTTGTGCCATGTAGGCCTCGTTACAAAACTAATGATCCTAATGCGAACTAGCAAGTGTAGTCGAGTGGTGCAATCCATGGGTCACATGATTGACTTCCAAATACTCTCTCTCTCCATGCATTTAAAGGCTGGATTTTACCAGAGTTGCCAGATTCACCCCTACTCTTATAATCGTTCACAAGCAACCCTCTAGCTGCAAAACCCATGATCTCGGTAGAGTCCATCAACTTCTTAATCTTCAGACTGATCCCTCCTTCAGATGAGAATCCCCTTTTGGGGATCTGACGATCTGAACAATTGGAGATAACACGATCATCGGTTTGTTTATTAATGCTTGATGTTTCTTCTGAGAAGTGTGCCCCCATCCCAAACGAGTCCCAATCAACCCGGTGAAAGATATCAGCAGCGCGATCTGAGGATGTTTTGGCATCTTGTGACATCATAGATTTTTGTTCCAGAGATACTCTATCGACTTGAGCTTTTAACTCGTACAGTCTCTTTCCAATTCTCGAAGATACAGCATCATACAAGTGTTTCCTTGAAACATTTTCGGCTCCTTCAGTCTGGAGAAGGTCCTCAAAGTGAATCGGGTCACCAATGATCACTGTCACCTGCAAATGTTAACGTTAGTTTGTGGTAAAGAGTCTTAAGTTGCGAATATATTAATCTATTGTAATAGCCTAATGAATGAAAGATTAAACACATTCCATATTGTGTTTTGTATTTGATCTCCAAATTATTGACATAATAAATCCATTCTTTACGCATTAGTTCAGGATTCGTTTCAATCCTCAAATCAATTAAAATCAAGGACAGGAGAAATTTTGAGAGATCTTAGATGGGTATCGAGGGCTTGCAAACCAAACGAAGCAAAACAGTCTTCTAACTTTTTTTGGCTGGAAGTTACAACTTCTTCGATAATTCTGGTTTGTTATTGGCTTTCTCATCTTGGATGAGCACATCAAACTATGAAAAAGATTGATATGCATGATCTAGGAGAAAGGAAAGGGAAATNGAATATATTAATCTATTGTAATAGCCTAATGAATGAAAGATTAAAAACATTCCATATTGTGTTTTGTATTTGATCTCCAAATTATTGACATAATAAATCCATTCTTAACGCATTAGTTCAGGATTCGTTTCAATCCTCAAATCAATTAAAATCAAGGACAGGAGAAGTTTTGAGAGATCTTAGATGGGTATCGAGGGCTTGCAAACCAAACGAAGCAAAACAGTCTTCTAACTTTTTTTGGCTGGAAGTTACAACTTCTTCGATAATTCTGGTTTGTTATTGGCTTTCTCATCTTGGATGAGCACATCAAACTATGAAAAAGATTGATATGCATGATCTAGGAGAAAGGAAAGGGAAATTCAAAGAATACTCACTGTCTTGCCAATCCGTGGAACATTGGCTCCCAGCGGCATTATATCCTGCATACCAGTATGCACAAATGGTACAACCATAGGGAGAGTGTCTGTGTCCAAAATCAACCTGCAAAAGAAGTAAATTGAACAATTAGTATTATCCTTACCTTATAAAGTGATAGACATGCGTGCGGAGCGCTTCTTAGAAAGTAACTGAACTCAAAGTCCACTTACCTTCCAATACCTCTTTTTGCTGAGCCCATAGTCTTCCCACCATCCCGGGAGCGACTGCCTTCCGGAAAGATGTGAACCCACCCGCCACTGTTCAGTTTCGAAATTGCGATGTCCATGCCCTGTCGAGTAGTTAACAAACTTTCACTCACTTTTCACATTTTGAAAACAAATTCAAAGCACATACAGAACAAATGACACTTTTTCCCCCCATAAGAAAATCCAGTAAACTAAAAAGTTGAAGTTGATATGGAAGTATGAAGACAAAGCTATAAAGAGCAGCCTGGTGTTACCTTCTGATAAATTCCTTCACCACGAGAAACTGGCAAAACTTTGACAGACCTAAAGAAAGCTGAAGTTACAGGGTTTTTAAAGCATCTATCGGTAGCACAAAGCGTCCACCTCAGATTACGGGCATCAAGTAGAAGTTTAGGCGGAAGTAACGAAGCAATGACAAATGGATCATCCACAGATGCGACATGATTGCTAACCTGAAGAATATTTTAGAAGTTCATAGGGTAAGCATCAGGACATCTGAAATCCAAACCACAAACATACAACATTTCAGAAGCTAAGTCACCTCATACCGTTACAAGAGGCTTGTTCTTTGGTCTTTTGAGCAAAGCATCATGCAATTTCTCTAAACCATACACCTGGAAAGGTAAACACAATAAGAACTGACAACACAGCTGAAGCAAGATAAGAATGTAATTGTAATCGTAGATGTCAAACCTGAACACGGTTAAGACCATTCATGAAAACATGACAAGCATTTCCAATAAGGGGAACAGCCACAGCTTGAAGCATCCGGAAGGGAGCAGACTCTTCTTCTGCCATCAAATCTTTAGGAACTGCAAGAACGAAGCGTTTCTCTATCAAAACTCCCACAATCCAAAATAGACGTTGAAAAAAAACAAAGAAACAATCTTCAGAATTATCCCGAGTCGTTTAAGCAGCTTAAAAAGACAACTAAAACAAACAATCACTATTGCGCCTAGAAATGCACACGTAACTAAACAAAGATCAAACACGTACCCAGATAAGTATATGGGGTGTATACACAATACGCAGATACAAAGATCCATCATAGAGTTTAGGAAAAAAAGGCGATGGTTGATTCGAACCTCGTCTGCGATAAAAAGCTGGGGGAGAAGGGAGAGACTCCCGGCGGAAGTTCCGTAATCGAGCCACCAAGCGGTGGATGGTGGAAGAGAAGCAGCCGTCAGTTGAGAAAACCGCCGCCCGACCACGGTGATCGTCGACGGCGATTCGAAATCGATCACGGAGCTGGAGCTTCAAGAACAGTGCACTCTTCCATAGATCCGCCTTATCAACCCATTGAATTCCCATTCTGAGTACTGATTTATATAAACAAGCAGCGCGAAAAGTTAACACTTGTGTTAAATCTGATTCAATTAGGAACACGACTGAGGAACCTCGGCAAAGAATCGTGTCGGAGGTGCGAAGGGTTTGGAATGCTAACGTGAACGGCGGTGAATTTCGCGCACAATAGGCCCAAAACTGGATCAAGTTTTGGAAACTATGGATCAGTGAGACATAGGCCCATATACGTAACTATCTGCCTATGTCTATGAGCTATTGAGACATTAGGCCCACACATTGTCATACATTCACTTCCAGCGAGCAACCTAAAATGAAATGGGAATATGGGATTTTAATTTATAAATATGATCAATATTATCGAAAACAAGGGGGTGTTATTGTTAAATCATAATCTTAAGACTTTAATTTAGAAACTGTTCTTAGGAAATATAACCCGAGAACGCATCGTTCAAAACCTAAATTTTTTGTTTTCTCAAAGAAGACAAACCTAACGAGGCTGAGATAGCTTCAACATATATAAAATTCCTCAAAGAAATTTGTCATTTTTCGACTATGTCTTCACACTTGATGTCCATAATCTTCTTGAATGTATACAAGTCCAAAAATAAGTATGTACTAACTTTCTGCATATAACAACTAATCTTGAATTGTCACGAAAGTAGTGATGACGCCTTCAATCTTTCCAATTTTCGAAAAGACTACAAGAAAACCACATATATATACTTATGCCATGAAATTCATCAAACTCAATGCTATTAGCTTTTTCAAGCTCATTTGGAGGCATGCATTGACGAAATAGTATCCAACTTCTACTGATAGCTGGAATCATTGAAGAATATGTTTGTTATGTTTTTGTGCATAATAGAAGAAAATGAGTCTTTAATTAAAAGCTGATTAATTTAGGGTCAAGTAAATCAGTGGATAATTTGTTTTGTCTTTTTGTCTTTAATTAGCGTTTATCTACTTATCCGCTATTTGATCCTAATTCTAATAATTTCCTTAAATCATTGTCACGAAGCATTTGAGCATGGTTTGAGCAAAATTTATCTATGCTCTCTCATCCAACTCAAGTGATATTCAATACATGTTTCTCTCTTTTACCCTCCCTCTTTTCTCTCCACATATATGTAGTCGATATACAAATTTTGTCATTTCAGCAACTCCAAGCTCACCCACATTCTGGAAAAATCTTTAGGTAAATTGCATTTTCACATGAACTTACGTATGACACATTTGTTTTGATTTTTTTTTATATATACGTGTAGAGATTGCGTGATTGTAATCTTTCTGCACATCTCTCCAAGCAGCTCTCACTTTACAGATACGCAACGCACTGTAGACTTTGCAAGCAGCATCAGGAGACTTGACTTGAGCAGATCTAACAAACGGTGCTGCCAAACTGAGAAAACTTAAGTGTTAGATAGAGTATACTAGAGCAGAGCAGGTAAATAAAATTATTTTTCTAAATTTCTAATTAGACCTAAACAATCTAGTTTATTAGTCATCTATTTCTGAACGAATGGAAACGAAAGGTCTTTAAATTATGTTTCGTCTCCCCAATTTACTTTTTAGAACCATCCACAAAGAGTTTGGCTTGCTCCACCTCTACAATCAAATATGCGTGATGTACGCAATGTCTAAGGTCTTCACATAGCTCCAAAATTAGGATTCGCGAAATTGCGTATGCTCCGACAACTCCAACTTGAAATTTTATATATGTTGAATTATAATTATTTAAATATTTTTTTTATTGAATGTAAAATTTATTCAAACCAACAAACATTTTTACAATAGATGCATCATTTTGTTTTGAGAGAGAATTATTTTTGAACAATACATATAGAAAAAAATCTTTAGGTCTTCATTGAGTTTGCTATGGTGGGCGAGTTAGCAAACCACCGAACTATAGCTTCGTCGTATGAATGATCTCATGTGTTTCGAATAGAGCTGATCATATTACGAACCATAGTTTACGTTTTTTCTTTCAAGAAGAAACCCATAAACAATTATTACTAATAAAAGTAATCTCGCTTATACAATCGGTTTCGATTGCCAGCTAATGAGCCCAATGAAAGTATCACGATGTTTTGCCATTGCAATGACAAATGGATCAGGTGAAAGCAATGACAATGGACAATTTTAGTAATGATGTAGAAATAAAACAGAAACTAAAAATAATAAAAACTAAACTTATCTTATGAACCAGATTTTATAAAGACTATTGTTAGAAACCAAAAACTAAACAAATTACCATTCAAGTCTTAGAAAAACAAAAATCTACTGCCAACAAAAGCCAAAAACTTATTTGAAAGCTATTGCCATTTGAGGCCAAAAACAAAAATCTATGAACAAATCTATCTTAAAAAATTATGGAATAATAAACTTTCAAAAGTAGTGTCTCATAAGTCATATCAATCAAGCCTAATATTCTTTTTTTTTTTTGTTTTTTGTAACTTAAGCCTAATATTCTTCCTACATACATATATTACTGGTGTTCCATCACTTTTTTTTCGGTTTTAGGTGTTCCATCATAGTATTACAAATAAAAGAAAGTTTTTATACAATAATACCAACATAAATTATACTTTTTTTTTTGTAGTTTATGAAACGAAAATTCGAAAAACCAAAAGAAATTAAAAACGAAAAAAAAAAAGAACCATAACCAGGGACCACTTGGTAACCAAGATCCGGTTCACCTCAATTCCAACCAAACCAAAAAGCACACTACCAAACACCGAAATCAATCAAGTGGATGGAACTCCAAAGGCTCGGTCTCAGTCTTGTCCTCGGCGAAGATCTTTGAGATCCTCTCTGTTGGAACCAATGGCATGTACGATGAGACCCTGTAGCCTTTCTCTGCAGCCTTCACCACCGTATCATTGTATTTCTCAGAGCAGAAAGCAGCTGTTGGTACAGCGACTTGAGCCAGCCTTGGGAATAGAGGCAGCTGGTTCAGCTTCTTCCAAGCCGAAACGGCACATTGCTCTGCTTTTGGCTCATAGCTTGCATACAACTCCTTAGCGGCAGGCTCGTACTTGGAGTAGACGGATTTAGCCATCCCAGAAGCGGTTTCCACAACGCCAGCACGTCGAATCTCTGAGGCGAAAGCTCGGGCCAGAATGGGTGCTATCTGAGCAGCTGAGATGGCTTGTGCAGACACTTGTTTGACCACTGGTGGGACGCGGCGGTCAAGCTCAGTCACAGACATGTCAACCTGCAATGACACAAAACGGTAAAATAGATATTGTCAACTTTGAAGGAAGTGATTATACATAACGTATAACACTCTGACCCGGTTACCGAAATTTTATCTAGTGTGTGCCCTTCACCTCAAAACAGGTAAAATTAACATTTATGGACCTTTCTGCCGGATTATACACAGCCAGCAGATGACATGATCAGAATCCAGTTGCCAAAAACTTAAAAAAAATGCTTTCATTCACAGGAGCTACCCCCAAAAAACACAGCGGATAGTTTGCAATCATCACAAGCAAGCTTTACTGTATGTCTAGTTCCAGAATTTCAATCACATATGTTCAAAGAAGTATAGCTACGCTAAGTACCGACTCATCAAATGGACAAGTCCATGAGAAAAAGTTCTATCAAGTAAAATGGAAGACTAGCTCTCATTCATCTTAAACAAGGATATTTGCAGCAGCTTCATCATTCATCAAGAATATAACAAGGCACTTTGAGCGAAATCCAAAAAAAGGGATATGTCAAATTACCTTCTGGTCCATGTATTTAAGGACCTCGACAGGGACGTCGTGGTATTTCTGGTACACAGGACCGACCACAGTCTTGACAGCTCCTTCAACGGATTCAACACCTGGTTTCAAAGGACCAGACTTGTCCTTTGCCTTTGCGTAAATGAGAGCAAAGCGAAGCACTGCTTCCACAGCCGCAGCTTGCACGAATTCCAGGTACTTCAACCTCTCTTTCTCCTCCTTTGTCTGAAAAGAAATTCAAAAAGGGGAACATATAATTAGCCAACGAACACTTCTCATTTTTTTCAATTTTGCAGGAGATGATTAATATGAACTACGTTCTGTACGAACAAACAGCCTCTTACAAGTGAAATTTCCAAACAATAATTCCATGATGAGCGAATTAAATTACAGATTCTCTCTCGTTTTCTATGCTATTTGCATCTTATAAGGTCCACGAATAAGATGGGTATACCAAAATACCCAGTACAAATTGAAGAAAACGAAAAAGTTCAACCGAAAAGCCTCCAAAAATCAAATCCAAGAGACGATGAATTAAAGATTTGAGATGAAAATCAATAAGAAATATATCTCCCAAAATCGATTGATGTTAAAAGGGATTACCATATCCAGTTTCGGCTGATTGAGATCCGTTTGGGCCATGATCGCTCGACGAATCGGTGCTAGAGATTATCGAAAAAGGATTCTTGAGAGAATTTCAAATTGATTTGACGAACAAAACAAAGTAATGGTGATGAGGAATTTACGTACCCTAGATTTGTTTATATATAAAAAGGATTTTGGCACGTGTGAGAGTTGTAGATTACGCGTGCAAGCGTGTGTTCCAATTGGGTCGGTTTGGGAGTGTGTCTTTATATATTTGCCTTTATGGGCCCGTTGACGACGTGTGGGTTAAGTAAACGAACGTAGCTAAGAAAAGGAAATAAAAAGTGTTTTTATAATTACAAAAAATAATAATAATAGTTATATAAATATGATAGTATGAGATAAAAATAAGATGTTAGAAAACAAGAGAGATATAAATATGAGACTTGAGGGTCACTGGAGGAATTTATATCAGATTCTAAATTACACAATCGTGTAGGATCTCTTGGTCATGTAACCACAAATGTAGAAGATGCATCAAACACAAAATTGTAGAACATTGTTATTGGGGAAAATCGTCTTTCTCTAAATGATAGAAATAGTATTTGAAGAGCATACGAATCTACACGAAACAAACAACAAACGGTCAAAATTTTGTAAGCACTGATGTTGATGTTTTTTGGAAGATACTCTCAGGGTTTAAATTCAGATCCTATGGAAATGATTAAAGAATAGATCCTAAGGGCCTATATAACGATTAAAAAAAAAACTTTTTTCCCATCTACTATGGCCCAAAACAAGTTGAAAACCACTACTTTTTGATTACACATTAACACAAAAACAATTACTAAGTCACGTGATCATTTATAACATTCACGTAATATTTTTTCTTTCAAGTTGAAAACTCTAATTTGGGCCAACTGTGACTAGTACTTTTGTGTGTATTTTTTATGTTTTGAAGCTATATAACTATTTTTAAAAACTTACGATCCAAAGTTTTATGTTTCTCCACAATATCACTTGGTGCATCTCACTACAAAACTGGCCTTAAAGTTAGTCGATACAACAATAACTACTAGATGAAATCATAAAAACGGAATAATTTATAGTGACTAAGTTTAAAACCATATTAGATGACATTTCTGACTTTATCCGATCTTTAATGAATTATTTTGAATAGAAAATAGATATTAGTGATAGGTCTCAAATAACTTTAGAGAAAGAGATGGAGATATGGAGATCGAATATAGATACATCATTATGATGTAGATAGATAATGGAGATATGGAGATCGAAGTCCTATAATTAAGGAATCACCAAGTCTTCTCCAATTAAGAAACTTGTTTTATCGAATCGGTTGGTTCACAACAGTTGATCTGCTTGTTTTTCTCGAGTTGCGTATCTCAGTAAAATAACCCACCAGTCCAAGGCATCATTTGGTCACCTAAATTTACCAATTTAATGTAAGTAATTAACGAAGCCCATATTACGAATAAAGGCCAAATAATACATAAAACTTACTACCTACGCATGTTCCTGTTAGAGTGAGACTGTGAGTGGGTTGTTTAGACTCATTTTAATTTTACATCGCTAGTGGTTGAGTGTGGACAAAGAACTACAACATGAAAAAAAGAAAAAAAAGTCTAAACAACCAAATTGTTTAAGGTTAAGAAAGTCTAAACAACCAAATTGTTTAAGGTTAAAAAAAATCACAAGCAATATTAATTAAACGTAATATTACAATAAATTACATATAATTAATAATATAAAATACACAAACAAATCATAAATTACAAATAAAATACTAAAGTACTCACTAAAACTATTTTCGTAATACTCTCATATATGATCAATCAATGTCTTTCAAAGTGATAAATTGACCTTTTTATTTTTAGCCGTAGATTACGAGCTAAAAATTGTTGAAATCGAGTATTTTAATTGATTGCAATCGGGTATTTTCGAAGTGATAAATAGGCATCACAATCTCCAGGAATGTCTTCATTTTCAATCAACTTAAGTAGTGATGATGATCAAATTTATCACAACGTCCCATTGGATCGAAGAAAGCAAAACTCAAAAGGAAGATTACCGAAGGTAATAGCTCATATGCTAATACTTTGGTTTCATCAAGTGAACAAATCATTGATTTATTAAAAGAAAGTGCATCAACTAAGGACAAAATTAATGAGTTAGCTCAATTATGTATGTAAAATCAATCCAAAAAATTAGCCCTACAAAAATGCAAGAGGAAAATAAAATATTGGTAATCAATTTAGACTATCGCTGATAGTAATACATGTGAGTTTATTCGATGTGAACACGCAAAAATCATAAAAAATAACTTAAAACAACAACAACCTCTGATTGTACCAAATTTTTATAGATAATATTTTGGTGATTTTGAAAGTTCGAGATCAAATTTACCAGAATGTTAGTATTGTTGTAGTAAATACATAAATTTCATTTTGTTAACATGAATGTTATTTTATAAGATAAAAATAAGTTTGCTCCTGACTCTTTTTTTTTTTTGATGACTCATGGGTAAATCTCAGATCCATGGAGAGATTTAGACTAATCCCCTAGAAATGTACCACCAACGGGCTAAACGTACACCCGGATTTGCAAATGGGGCATAGACATTAGCTCCATATCTCATTTGGCCACAAAGGGAAGAGTTTGTTTACAGGGAGCTTCGAACCCATAGAAAGAACTGTCAATTCATTCCCAAGAGTCCACTACCACTGGACCACCACCCTTGTGGTTGACTTATTATTCTGGTGTCTCGCATTTTCATATTTATGCTGCATTTAGAATGTGATTACTATTCGCCTATTGAGAACCTTAAAAATATGCCTATAAAATTATGGGAAATCAGCCAGACAAATCCCCAACTTTGTCAATCTGGCAAAAAAAGACACGATCTTTTAGAAACGATAAAAAAAACATCGAACTTTAGCTGACTTGCCAATTAATTACCAATGTTTTCGTTGATCCGCCAATTAAGCACACCGTCAGAAAACTTAACAGAATCATTCATTAAGTAAAACGACGTCGTTTCATCTCGTTTTGAGATTTACGAAAATGACCCAAAACAACGTCGTTTCGCTTAATTTTGTAAAATTTGCCAACTTCTAGATTCGAACTCAGGACCTCTGGGCCGCATAATGAGTTGTTTTGCCATTGAGCCACTAACACTTTCAAATGTAAGTCTAACAAAATTTATTTTATAGAGTAGGGATGGGCGTTCGGTTAAACAGTTCAGGTTCGTTTCAGGAAATTCGGGTTTCGGGAAATTTGAAATATGAAGAATATGTCGAAATGAGAAATTTGAAATTCCTGTTTCGAGTTTCGAGAAATTTGAAATTTCCTGAATTTCGGTTACGTTTTCAAATTCAGGTTTCCGGAAATTTCAAATTTGAAATTCCAAATTTCCCGAAACCCGAAACCCGAATTTGAAAACGTAACCGAAATTCAGAAAATTTGAAATTTCGGGTTTCGGGAAATTTCTGTTTCGAGTTTCGAGAAATTTCGGGAAATTTCAAATTTCCCGAAACCCGAATTTGGAAACGTAACCGAAATTTAGGAAATTTGAAATTTCGGGTTTCGGGAAATTATGTTTCGAGTTTCGAGAAATTTCGGGAAATTTGAAATTTCCAGAATTTTGGTTACGTTTTCAAATTCGGGTTTCGGGAAATTTCAAAGTTCCCGAAACCCAAAATTTTCCCAAAATTTCAAATTTTCCGAAACCCGAATTTGAAAACGTAACCGAAATTCGGGAAATTTGAAATTTCCCAAAAATTTTCGAAACTCGAAACCCGAAATTTCAAATTTCCCATATGGACATATTCTTCATATTTCAAATTTTCCGAAACCCGAATTTCCTGAAACGAACCCGAACCGTTTAACCGAACGTCCATCCCTACTCTATAAAGTAAATTTGTTAGACATACATTCGAAAGTTTCAGTGGCTCTGGCAAAACAACACATTATGCGGTCCAGAGGTCTCGAGTTCGAATCCAGATATGGGCATATTTTACAAAATTAAGCAAAACGACGTCGTTTTGGGTCATTTTCGTAAATCTCAAAACGAGATGAAACGACGTCGTTTTACTTAACGAAAGATTTTGTTAAGTTTTCCAACGGTGTGCTTAATTGGCGGATCAACGAAAACATTGGTAATTAATTGGTAAGTCAACTAAAATTCGATTTTTTTTTTGTGGTTCTAAAAGATCGTGTTTTTTTTTGCCAGATTGACAAAATTGGAGATTTGTTTGGCTGATTTCCCATAAAAATATGCATAATAATTATATGGAAAATTACAAAAAAAAAAAAAACCAATTAAAGCCGAAACGAAGTTTCAGATAGATTAATATGAAGAAAATGTTTTGAATTTAGCGTATTAGGCCGTGATGGTCCCATCATTACCTTATTAAGCCAACATGCCACCAACAGCTAATAAAGGAATTCAAATCTGCTTTGTGAACTATGCACAGATCTCAATTCACTTCTCGGATTAATAACTATTTTTAATCTGGCAGCTTTGAATTATTTATTTATATATATGAACAACCAAAAAAAAAATAACAATAAAGCATTTTGTTTCAAAACAAAGACTATAGTTTTCAATGTGTAAATCAAACCCATATATCCCGGAAATAAATTACAAAAAAATAAAATCGAAACACAAAAGGGCAAAATAGGAATTTAAAGAACTCATCTTCTTCTTCAACGCCTGCACCTCGTGATGGCGCTGCATCCACGGCTGTAAGGATTCGCCTGAGCGCCACGCTGGCAGTTGTAGTAGGACGCTCCACGGCGTGAGCAAGGCACACTGTTCTTCCTCATCGCACCGTAGCTAATGTACTTCTTCTGTGCTAAAATGCGCCTGCTGATCTCCGAATCGAACTCCATCTCCTCTTCTTCAGCGATACACTCAGCGATCGATCCTTTGCATCCAGAGAAGAGCGAGGAAGATCCTGTCCGTACGAAATCAAGCGAATCCCCGAAGTCGCCGCCGCTTGCGTCGACGGCTGAGATTACGATCGCGAGGATCGCGATGACGGCATAGATCGCGCGAGAGTTCATCTTCTTCTTTACCGAAACCTTCTGGGTGAATCAGAGGCTTCTCGAATTTCTTTAGTCCGTCTTCGTGAATTTGTTTTTCCCCTCTTCTCTCTCTCTCTCTCTCTCAAACTTGATTCTGTACACAGCTGAAGACAACAAGTTAAGCATTGGTGTCTAGCTTCTTATAACCTGAGTAATCTATTAGAACGGGCTTGTTTGCAGGTGTATTAACGAAAATGCCATTCTCTTTTAGTTTTTTTTTAAGAACAGGTACGCGTTTTTTTGTTTGTTTATTAATTATGAAATTGACTTATATACGCAATTAAGCATATTCATTGTTTTAATTTAGTCATAAAAAATCACTGTTTCTAAGCTTTGAAATATTCGTTGGGTTATTCTCAAGTTTTAGATATGTTTTCGTGCACCCACGACTTGTATTTTTACTAGGACGGCTTCAACTTAAAATTTTAAATTGCAATTAGGTTATATTGCAACTTTTAAGAGCATGATTTTGGGTCTTGAATATCATGGACAAAATCTTTGTTATGTAATTATTACGGGAGAATTCCTAACATGTAAATGTTCATTGTTCCACGAGTTTCGCTTAATCATTATCCACATAACGATATTTCATAAATTTTCCCTTGTTGTTTATTGATTTTTAAGCAACCCTCACAATTGTTTAATGAGATTTATTTTGTTTTCTAACGAATCGGAATAAAAGGCTACATAATGGCATTTACGTAATTAACGTGTGAAACCATGGGCATCGTTAGGCAGCAGCTGGTTGACCGGTTTGTCTTTTTTCATTATCGGCCAAATGGTATGAACTCTGGTTAGACCTCTCAAATCCATCCAACGTTCCGTTAACGTCAACGCACGTTTTCTCCTCTTTCCGTTAATGATTTTTTTCCGTCGCTGTTCGGAGTAGTTTATTTATTTATTTATTTTCCGGTCCTTATTGTTTCAGGTCCGTGATCAAGCGATTTAAAGAAAAGAAAATGTCATTTTTGTTCTTTTGGTTTTGGTATTTGGCGAATAGTTTTTTTTCTTCTTTCCAAATATAAAATTTTGAGTATTTTGATAGCCTATGCGAAAAATTAAAATTTATCATCAAAACTAAAACAATCATTTTTTTTTTTTGTAAAAGTAACCATAACTCCATATTCTTTTTTGTTTGACCTTAAGATTTAATAACTCCATATTCTTAAAGATAACTCATAGTATTTAAATACTCAAATGTTTGCTTAATTGTGATAGCTCTGCAAGATGTACATTAAGAAGTTCCCAGATATAATAATCTCATGCTTGGTACTCCACAAACATTTGATGTCATTACACAAATGTGGGAAATGCCAATGTAAAGACATGTAAACCACTCTCCTAACATTGTTACGATTTTTATACACACCACCATTCATGGGTAGCACTATTTCTCGGTTGACATTTTTTTTTATTTATATAAAATTAGAATGATGACAATGAAATAAAGATTAGTTTGACTATCTACATATATACATAAAGAGACGATAATCCATGTATGTTTCAAAACTTTTGCGTATGTGTGTAGATTTAATTCAAAGACCGTTAAATGTTCTAAGAGTCTCATCCTTTTTACAGAATTTTTTTTTCAACATCCTTATCACACAAGTTTTGAAAGTTGTTTAAGGAACGTAAGAATGCTTTGTTTTAGCAACAAAAAAAAGAAAAGAATGCTTTGGAGGATCTTTACCAATTCCCAAACTCATTTTTTAAAAGAGAGAGCAACGGCTAGTTTGTCTTTTGTAATTTACTCTTTATCTTTTTTTCCTCCGGGATAACGTCGACATTTTGACGGCGTTAGAGAGAGAGGCGGCGCGTAACGTGCGACGAAACCGTTAAGAACAAAGTGGGGCCCAAATCACAGATCAGCAAGGACGGCGTTTGCGCGTTACCAAGTTATCCTAAGAGCCAGCTGCCCCCTTCAACCAAATTATAATCGGCTAATGTTTAGTGTGATAATAAACATTTGCTTTATTCGATTCTATTTTCAAATATTTGATAGATTACTAACAATCATAAGATAGTTAGTATTTATAAAAAAGTAGTAATGATACGAAAGACGACGACAAATGCTTAATTTTGTTTTCCTGAATACGAAATTGTAATGCAAAGGCAAAGGTCCTTACTTTTCCTATGTATCACGAATAAGATACCAATAATGAGGATATCAAAAAGAAAAAACAAGATTCCAAGTTATGGAGAACCTCTTTCATATTCTACTACATATCTTTTATCAAGTAGACGAACCTTTTTTAAAGAGAGAAGTCTCTTTAAATTAAAAAATGAAGAGCATAGCCAATTCCCAAAGTTTGATATTTCTATAAGATTATAAAAAGGAGAAAGAAACAGAATTTTATAATTGATCCTTTCCTTTTGTTTCTTTGGACTTGTTCGCCATCTTTTACTTCTTTAAGCGTATAAAGAGAGATAGATCGAGTGGTCAAGCGTATAAAGAGAGATAGATAGAGTGGTTAGTACCTTCGAAGAACATTAAATTATTATGACTCATTTCATTATGTCTCATTGCTTTTATAGGTAGATTCATGAAAAACCTTCTTCTCTCATAATTGTTTTTTTTGCTATAAACAAACGGAGAAAACAAAGGTTCGCGTTTTGCGTTTGAATTAAAACAATTTATTATGGCCCAAGTAAGAAGCTATGATAATGCGTTTAAAATACATTTATGGTCAGTTTTTTAGTTGTGTTTGGAGGAAAGGCAAAGAGACAGAAGTTCAAGGTGTGTTGGCATTCTATTTTTTTATTTTAAAGTTAGAAAGAAAAGCAAACAGAAAACAAACAAACATGACTAAACAACACAGCACGCGATCCAGAAGTTTTGCCAATTATAGTGGATGAGGCACCTAACACTACGCATATATGTATATACTGAACAACTTTTCCTTATATTAGAGAGAGAGAGAGACATCTTACCCTAAAACGCAGAGGATTATATGTATATGTTTGGGAATAAAGCAAGATCTTTGTGCCTTACTTGTATCTTCTGTCACATTCTGATGCCGTTTCCATTATCTTCTTAGGACTCGTTTCCTGGCAAGAAGAATGTACAATGAGGTAAACAAGAGATCAGATCCGCTGATTGAACAACCATGGTTGAGAACTTGAGAGGGACCCTTGTTTCATGCAATATTCTTGTTCTTAACGCATTTAATCATGGTTGATTAAAAGTCTGCTTCCAATTACAACAGAGGATAATGAAAGAAAACTGAAGCTTGATCGCATTTGGATAGCATTCGGTGGTGCCATATCATACCCTACAACACATTTATTTCTTGCAAGTTAGAGCGCATCTAATTAAGAAGCTGGTGTGTAGCTCTTCATATTACGAGGGGAAAGACATAAACTGTTGTGATCAATTTCTCTTGTATTAATCTCGAGTAACAAAATATTGAACGGTTGAGAGCGAAGGGTAAAGGTCTTACAGTTGAATGAGATGACTTCAAGGGGAAGGGACTTGAGTTAATAATCTTCATTATGAGGTGGCGTCGCCTCAACACCGTCGTCCTCATCTTCATCCTCACTTGCATCTACCCAATTACTAGGATGGCGCTGGGAGAAGCTTTGGTTGTTCTCAACCCGTACTGAGGAACAAGTGAATACTTTTTAGAATACCTAACCAGACAAGATACAGAAAATGCCGTAGAAATGGTTTTGCAGGTACCTCGGGATCCTTCGGCGTGATCCATCTGTGTGGGACGTTGGCTGACAAAAAAGTCAAAGATAACAAAGCATATATAGAAAGAAGAACAGTCACTGGAGATATTCGATTTTGGGTTACGGAGCATGCTGAAATGATTAGCATTTTAACAGGCTAAGAAAAGCACCTTAGAAGCCAATTGTAACTACACAATTAGAAATTGCTAATCGATTATGGAGTATGATTTAATGCTTAACAGCTAAACAGGCCAAGAAGTGTATGGTGATAGTGATTGTGAGAGATGCAACACGTAAAGGATACGAGTTAGAAGGTCCGGGGGCATTGTCTCCTGCTGGTCCACCTTTTAGTATTTCCATATCTCTAATTCTTTGGATATTCAAGTCTAGTTGTCCCTGAGCCTGCGGCCTTTCCTCAGAACCGTTAACGCTCTTAGTGGCAGTTCCTGCTGCCCAGCATTGATGTTACTAAGGTTTTAGTTATCAGAAAAAATGATGAATACAAATCACAACCATTAGATTTATTACTACCTGAAAGTTCAGACCAAACTCGTGTGTGATCAGATGGGTGACCAGAGGCACTCTGCCTAGACCGTTCTTGAGGCTCTGATCCTACTTGCTCGGCAGCATGGCCACCTGTAGGGTTCGCTGCTTCCGGAGGTTCTGGCGGAACACCTTCCTGAAGCTGAGATACAAGCATTGTAGCAAGAACGAGTGTGGCATCAAAACTTGAGCTTGACCCATCACCCAAGCCAAATTTTGGAGCCATCAGTATTGGCCTGGCAACAAATTATGGTGTTTAAATGGGAGATTTAGCTAGCATATTTGAGAAGGACTTGCATTTGTAGAAAGATGGATTTATTAAGCGAGATGCACAGGGTGGAAAAGAAATGGTTCTTACTCGCCAGCTTTTTCGAAAAAAAGATGAATGTCGGCTTCACAGCCTTCACAAAATGAAAGAAATGCCTGGATTTTTTGAAGACATTTGATTAACACAAAGAAAGGTGGATACAAGTCAAACCAGGCTTCAGGTGGAAGAATGTTATACCTTTAGTTCCTTTAAGGAAAATGTGATGTCAATAGGATCACCTGCGTGAGTATACTGCAAAAATTCTTCTGATGGATCTATCCATAGCTGAGTATGTAACAAAGAGTCACCATCTGCGTTTGGAAAAGAGAATTGTTAGCAGCCTTACACAAGGAGACTGATTAATCCAATCTTTGCATTATTTCATAGTCCTAACCTTTGGTCGGATCCACATAGCTCCGAAATTCAACAGCTTTTCCACCAATTTCACTTGCAGCATCAGATGGAAAAGAAGTTTGGTCTGTAGCAATTATTGTAATCTCTTGGAGGGATGACTGGAAGTTTCCAAGCAACTTGCTCAGATTCCGAGGATGCACAACTAAACTACTCGGAAATCTACCCCTATCAAGCGACAGATGCTGTATATCTGGTTCCACATTGCAAGTAATCCAATACGTTTTCTTCATACCTGCACATAACAATCAAACAAATTTAAACCAGGCTCCAAACAAATAAACATCATAATCGTAGTCTTCAAGGTAAACTGTAAATGTCATTTAAGAATTAGAGGTCTCAATAAATAGTTGAAAATCAGATAATGCTATCAGGTCTACAAACTGCATCATCTAGGTTTTACGAATGATTACATAGAATGACTAGAGAGTATGATCATTGCAGACAAGAGCAAACAATGTGTAAGAATAAAGGCATATGGCTTTACCACTGAAACACTCCAATGCCCATTTGACCTTAGATGCGTCATGATCTGGCAACTGCACACGCATATGATCAATGCTCGCGACAGGGGTCCTAAGAACAGAACAAACGGCCTGGAAAAGTAATATCAGCGACAATTTCTTAAACCAATGAATTAATACGGCTCTATTTAAAAATTTCAAGATAATAAGCAAATACCTTCAAAAGGACACTGAAATGAGCTTGAGGAGCAGAAATGGCATAAGCATCAAAGAAACTTGACTGAAATGTAATAGACTGATAGGCAGAACGTGAAGCATTTAAAGTGTGCAATCCCAACTGCAGAAGGTTTTGTTGAACAAAAGAAATTAGGTACAATCTGAGAAATACAAGCAATCAAACCTATTCCGGTTAACTCTATTATCCCTCTCCCTAATCATTTCGATTAATGCAGAAGCATTTCTAAATAGAAAATAGAGCATTGTAGAGAAATAAAATGAGAGAAATGTGAGGAATTGTTTAGATAAGAGAGGAAACAAACTACAAATTCGATCAGCACAGCGCTCCCAAGCCTCTCAAAACAACTACCCTTAAAAACCCAGAATCGTTTCTGTTCTGCATTAACGTCTTTTCGTATTGGGTACTTGAAATTGATCCAAATCCTACTATTTTTCGCTAAAAACCCAGAAACTCATCAAACATCATCGCTTGCTCATGCTTGTCCATAGAATTTGAACCAAATCTCGGCTTCGTGCACACGGATTATCGGGTAAACTAACGGAGATATAGCAAACCTCGGCCTCACATATCCCAATCGTGTAAAACCCTAATCGTATTGACGATAACTGACGAAATCAACTTCTAGTCAATCAAATTGCAAGCTCCTCAACAATTACTATCCAGTCGTCAAAACTAGGGCTACGAGAAGCCAGTAAAGCGAATAGGAGAGAACCTGTGTCGGCGAAGCTTGGACGACGAGCTCGTTGCCGACGCGTGCGAGGCAGATTATGGACCTAGCGAAGGTCCTGAGAGCATTGCCGCTAATACTGAACTCCATCTCTCTCTCACCGTGAAGAAGAATAAAATTCAAATTGCCCAATTTAAAAACCTAAAACAAAATTTTGGTCAATGATTTATAATGGTGGCGATTGGCGGGATTGCCATGGAAGCCTGAAAGCAGCGCAAAGCGCGAGAAGTTTTCATCAACATTTTTCAGACTGTAGTTTCCTGTAATGGGCCTATCATATCATAACATAACATAACATAACATAGGGCCGATGGGGGGACAATGGCATTAGCGTAAATAAGTATCACGGAGGGGATGAAATTACTTTTTACAAAGGGTTCATACTTTAAATTGACATGGCTCCTCCCAAATCAAGCGACGACGGCGAGACAAAGGATGGATCTTCAAGCGAGACGGAGCCCATGGAAGCTTCCACAGGCGTTGCCTCTTCTTTGCTGGGGAAGCGCAAGGCGGACGCGGAGGATCCGGAAGAAGGCGAAGGCGACGGAGATGAGGAGGATAGTGATTCCGGTTGGGATAAGGATAGCTTCGATGGCCTGGAATATAATTCTTCTGATTACAATGTGCATTCGGACGAGGAATTTAATGAAAAATGCCGTAATTACAATCGCGCGGTCATCGAAACCAAGGTAAATTAAGTTTCAACAAAATTTTGAGAATCATCTGATAATCACACTGGTTTGGTTTTTGGTTGGGTTTAATTAGGGTTTTCTAGAGCCATCGAACAATTACCCCCGTTACCGTTGGACTGGAATTGTTTCAGTCCCAGATGTTGATCTGGAAAATGAAATTGAGGAAGGCATTACCGGTCGTGAGTTCCTCGGGAACATGGCATCTGAATGTGTTGAAAAATATAACAAACGCAAGCAAAAGAATGTGAAATTCGACCATTTCTTGAGGGCGAATTTCAACCCAGGGGGCAGGACAAAGTACTACATCACCTTTGCTGCAAGAGAGAATGACTCTCCTGATGCACCTTTAGTGGAGTATCAAGCTAAGGTTGCACGCTGTGCAGGCAAGACTTATCCCATCCTTTGCAGACCAACCAAAAAGGGTACCTTCCTTTTCACTGCTTGGTTATATGTAGTAACAATAATTAAGAGGTTCTGATTTTGCTCTGTTTTTTTTTGTTTCTCTGTCAATGTCAATGTAGTAGTTGAAGGTGATGAAAGAGGTCAGTTGGAAGAGGTCGCCAAGGTGATGGAAGAGATCAATTGAAGAGTTTCCATAAGGATTTTGTTTCTCCGTATTGTAATGAATCTTGTAGACTAGGAACTAAGTTACTAGGAACTTGCACTACGTTCTACATTAAAGACTTATTGCATATTACCCGGATTTTAAACAATTTAGTTATTATATCCCATTTAAGTGTTGTGTTGATCGAATATGGCTTGACATACGTTTATTTTCTGAACCCTGATTTTTACTAGCATGCTTTATTGTCTAGTTTAACTTCGTTCATGTATGGTTTCTGTCACTCTAATAGATTTAAGGATTAGAAAAGAGAAACCTATTTGGTTGTAAAAAGAGAGAGATTAAAAAAAAAAATTCATAATTTCTGTGCACCATATCCCATAGAATTGGGAATCGTAAGCAAGGTGATGACTATAACAGATGGTAACTTTGCCTAAAAAGTTAACGTTAACGGCAATCTCCTTTTCAAGGTTTAAGAACCTTTGTTTAGCCTCAGCGACAAACGGGTTATTATCGGATACTCCAATTTTGACTTTGAGAGAAAATGTAGAATACACAAACATGTTTGCTTGGATGTATAATTTTTTAAGTACCCATGTCAGCTATTTAAAAAAATCTGTCAAAGTCGTCATGAGTCATCTGCTAATATTTGTAAGAATTCATTATCGGTCAAAATCTATTATATATCGCCATATCGGTTAAAGTTAAACTATGGATATCAAAATAAGCCGAAATCTGCGGAGCAGACCCAGCGCGACCGCTATGGAGCTTCAGATTTTATATGTCCATTAAATATGGGGGTCTTGCGGGCTGATACGTGTGCGCAGACTACAATTTTTTTAATTAAATGGCTTGTTTCGTGAATTGATATGAATTTAGATTATGTCATGTGCTAGACAGTATCGGAATTGATTGGAACTCTTGTATGAGGTTTTGTCTCTTATGCTTAGGTTCATTGCCAGCTTTCTGAAAATCCTATTGTTGCGTCCTTTACCAAAGAGCCAAACAAATCCATGGGAGTAGAATTTACTTTTTTTTTTTTCCGTGCAGAGGGAGTATAATTTATTTAGAGTTTGAATGGTATGTAATTTTTCACGTTTTTTATTCAGCCGAATACATATCATTCACAATAATAAACATGAAATGATAAAAATTAAAAATTAACAAACTATTTTTCAATCCATCCCACATAATTTAAATTTATAACTAGTTTTATACAAAAATTTATTCATCTATGATCTAATAAATTGTTTTTTTTGGCGTTTTAAATTTCCTATCATAGGCCGCCTATGTTATGGCTAACACTTAATGGGCTTTTAACGCAAAATTTAATTAGGCCCATCATATCTCGATGGTGCACTTGCCGCCATTGACTACGTAAACTGTTCGGTGGTATTCTTAATTAGCATTTATTGAATCAAAGGGACAGAGTTTATAAATTACGAAATATTTTGGTCGCGTGACAGAGACAAATCTCGCAACTGTACTGTTTTCCTTTCATTTTCTGTAAAAACAAAAAAATTGAAATTATTTATCTCGCAAATGGAATCTACAATTTTCCAATAACCTCTAGAGCTACCATGTGATATATCCGACAATTCATGGGCTAGTATATTTGTATTTAAATTTTTGTTTGTTTCTCCGAAACATTTCTTTACTTTATTCTCAAGACAAAGTAGGTACAAACAACTCTCTGTAAATATGGATTCCCTTATTTATGCTAAATGTAGACAGAACAGAGTTGATAAACTCTTTTGAAATGACTCTGAGAAATGCAGACAAAAGTCGTAACTTTCTGCAATCAACTTTTTAATATGACCAAAGTTAGATACTTTTGCAAAATCATCCCTAAATCATGGTTTCATACTTTCATTGAGTCTTCTCGACACGTTGACTTATAATCTTTGACTTCTAAACTCGTTTAATTTATTTGGTTGATAAGTAACATCCAAATTTTGAAGAACAAAAAAACGATCATTCACGTTACCATTACGTGACCTACAGCACCGTGCAGGATATTCATATATTTAGACCAAACATTTTTTTAAAAAATGTGTCTTCAATTTAATTCTTGTGCTACATAGATGTATAATTGTTAGAAAATATGTAATATACTACACATATAGCTCCAACTACTTTATCTGACTATGCTTGTCAGAAATATATTTTTAATAGAAATTAGCGATATTNAGACAAAGTAGGTACAAACAACTCTCTGTAAATATGGATTCCCTTATTTATGCTAAATGTAGACAGAACAGAGTTGATAAACTCTTTTGAAATGACTCTGAGAAATGCAGACAAAAGTCGTAACTTTCTGCAATCAACTTTTTAATATGACCAAAGTTAGATACTTTTGCAAAATCATCCTTAAATCATGGTTTCATACTTTCATTGAGTCTTCTCGACACGTTGACTTATAATCTTTGACTTCTAAACTCGTTTAATTTATTTGGTTGATAAGTAACATCCAAATTTTGAAGAACAAAAAAACGATCATTCACGTTACCATTACGTGACCTACAGCACCGTGCAGGATATTCATATATTTAGACCAAACATTTTTTTAAAAAATGTGTCTTCAATTTAATTCTTGTGCTACATAGATGTATAATTGTTAGAAAATATGTAATATACTACACATATAGCTCCAACTACTTTATCTGACTATGCTTGTCAGAAATATATTTTTAATAGAAATTAGCGATATTTATTATTGAGCGCTTTAAAATAAAAATTACAACAGTCGCAAATGTTAGGCATATGACTAATATTGTCAGTCAGATAAGACATATTTATATATTTATTTGTTGATTGGTTTGAAGAAATCGTGCTTAACTTTCTCGTTTCATAATATTCAAAATGTTAGATTGATGTTATATTTGTGGTTTGAATTATAAAGTGTTTTCAGTTATTGGTCTCATTATGTTTTTCTTTTTTCTTAATCTTGAATTATTTTTCTGACGAGAGTCTCAAGTAAGCTACTTTTTATACCATGAAATATTGATCCGTTAAATGTTATTTTAGACAAAGTGAGTTCGATATAATTTAGTATATATAGAAAAAGTATAGAACATTGATGTTGTATTTGTGGTTTGTATATATAAATGTTGAAGAAAAAAAGTAAACAAAGTATGTATAATATATTAATATTCATCGGATAAAAAGGATGTATAGTATTACAATATAACAAATCATAATATAATACGTTGAATATTGTTTTAGACAAGTCCATACACATTTGGCCCCACGTAGGTCAAGGTTGCTGACACTGAGTAGTTAAAGGAACCAAATGGTAAAAGTGAAAACAATAAACAACCAATATGGTGTAGAAATCTAGTGATCTCATTCTACTCAATCCAACATATCGAGATTCAATGGTAAATATTTAGATCTACTGCTAAGAATTCCTTTCCCCGCGTCTAAACGTCTATCATTGAAGTGATGAGACATTGGATTGAAAACACGATTCTCAACCTCTGCTCAGATACCATGTTAAAACGAAGAAAATTAATACACAATGTTTTTAATCTAATCTCTCATCATTTCAACGTCCATTTCCTTGCAAAGACATGTCATACAATTTGTTGGATACCAATTAATCAATTATCTTAGTTTGATCAATATTTATAATTATTCTTGAAATCGCAATCAAAAGCCAAAAGCTGGCTTTCTAAAAAGCCCTTCGTCATATTAAAAAAGAGAAAATCTTAGAACTTCCCAAGGAAATCAACATCATATCCTACTACACAATCTTTGATACCTATATTGTGAAACTAATGAAGATATAACTATCTCACTTTGGGGAGCTTTAGAATGCGACTAGAGATAGAGAAGTTTGCCTATAATATTTTTTTTCAATTATATTTCGTCACCACCCACCTATTGGTCTGATTTACCAGAATCCAATTAAAGTTCATAGAATTTTTTAATTGAATATTCATCAGAAGTTTGGAAAAAAGAAACCGTAAGAATAAATGTAAGATTATTGTAGTTAAGGGTGAATGTTTTTTTTTTTGGTTTCTGCAAAAAAACCCGTCACCTAGTTCCGATTTGTAAGAAAATCCATCACCACAAAAAAATGCAAGTACACTCCTCATCCGACAGTCAAACCGCAATATAACTTTCAGTCGTGTATAAATTTTTCAAACCGTATAAGACCGTATATTGATTACTGACAAAACTACGTCATTTTGGACAAAATAATTGGAAAAAATTATGTAAAATGGTAGTTTGAACCCTACACCTCACAGATAAATCACATGCACCTTGCCAATTGTGCCAATGAAATTAAATGCAAAACTTCAAATATAAATATATTTATAAATATCCGAAAAACACCGAAAACCGAAAAACCCCGAAAAACCCAAAAAAACCAAAAACCCCGACCACGAAGTTATCAAACCGAAGTAAAATTCCTGAATCGAAGCAAAATTCTTGAAACGAACCGAACCCGAACCAAAAACCCGAAAACCCTGAAAACCCCGAAAACCCGAAGCAAAATTCCCGAACCAAACCGAACCTGAACCGAAAAACCCAAAAACGCTAAAAACACCGAAAAACCCAAAAATCCAAAAACCCCAAAAACCCCGAACCGAAGCAAAATTTTGGCGGGTTACCCCGAAAAACTCGGAAACCCCGAAAACCCCGAAAAACCCAAAAAACCGAAAACCCCGAACCGAAGCAAAATTTTGGCGGGTTACCCCGAAAAACTCAAAAACCCCAAAATTTTGCTTTGGTTCGGGGTTTTCAGGGTTTTTGAGTTTTTGGTTCGGGTTCGGTTTGGTTCGGAAATTTTGCTTCGATTCAGGAATTTTGTTTCGGGTTTTTGGGGTTTTCGGAGTTTTTGGGTTTTTCGGTTTGGATTCGGTTTGGTTCTAGAATTTTGCTTTGGTTAGGGTATTCAGTGTTTTTCGAGTATTTATAAATATATTTATGTTTGAAGTTTTTCGATTAACTTTGTTGGCACAGTTGACATCGCGCATGTGATTTATCTGTGAGGTGCAGGGTTGAAACCATCATTTTACATATTTTTTCCCAATTATTTTGCCCAAAACGACGTAGTTTTGGTAATCAAAATATGGTTTTATACGGTTTTAAAATTCTATACACGACTGAGGGTTATATTGCGGTTTGAATGTCAGATGAGGAGTTGACCTGCATTTTTCTGTGGTGATGAGTTTTCTTGCAAATCGGAACCATGTGAGGTTTTTTTTTTTTTTTCAGAAAACCTTTTTTTTTTTTAATCTTCTCGTATCGTCTCTGTAGTAAGATTTCAGATTTCTCCCCATATGACAACATAATTTCGAGTAAAATATTATAGGGATCAATCTTTCATATAGGACTGAGTAGGGATATGACGAAACGAGACAAAATAATATCTTATAATATATTCAATGATAACTTTTCTGTTTCTATACAGAAATTTGTGTTTTCATTTGAATAAGAAACATATTTGTAAGAGACAGTAACTTTTATTAAATATTTCATCAATTAAAATTTTATCTGCAAGGTCAAGTTTCACATTTTGTCATTAAACTATTACGGCAAAACGTTTTCAAAAAGATTTTTTTCTAATTATTTATATATCCTTAAATAGCTCATGAAAAAACATATGAAAGAAAATCATATGAACACATTCATCTCAACACACAAGAATAAATTCTATACAATACATACAAATATTTTTTTATTTTTGTATTTGCCTCTTAAAACAATGGTGGGTTGAGAGGAACAAGGAAAGCTTGAACAGTAAATTACCAAATGTCTCTGTACAAGCCAAAGGTGCCAACAATAGCAGGACCCACTTCACACCAACACCTTCATGCTTCTTTTTATCTTCTTTGCTTATTAGATTTTCTCTTTTAAAACTGCTTTTTGTTTTTGTAATCTCCTCCTTAAACAAAAAGCTGTTTTCAACTTAAACTAAAAAGCTTCAGAACGTCACCACATTAGTTCCAAGAAAATCTGCACTAATACACTGCAAAACTTAATGATTTTTAAAATGACATTTGTTCCTTAATTCAATTTTTTTTTATAACAAAAGTAGATATTTTTCTTTAAGAGATTACCTAAAATGGTGTGTATAAATTGCAAAATTAGCAGTGTTGTTCTGGAAGGAGAGTAATGGAGAAAGAGGGTGTTACCATTACCAGTACAACTACAGTTGCAGAGTTCAGGGGTTCCTTGGAGTAGCATTAAAGTCTGAAAGAGATTAAAAAAAACAAAAAGATTTAAAAAATTGAGTTTTTTTTTTTTTTGGTAATAAATGGTATCTTTTTTTGATTTATAGAGGTGATGATTTGTTTTTACAGAGAAAAGATCTGAAAAAGAGCAAAAAGATGGTTTATTTTCGTCAGATTTTTCTCATGATCATTGTAGTGGTGATATCATCACAATGCTGCAAATTTAGCATCTTTAGCATTTTCGCTGATGCTAAAGAGCTTGATGATTGGAAAGTGTTAATGGTGAAAAACGGTGAGAGATATAGGTCTCAGATCGGAAAACTAGTCGGAGAAGACGGAGGCGAGAAGAAAAAGCTTCGGGTTTTGAAAAATTTCCGAGCTTTACTCGATTTGATAAAACCCTCTACTTCCCGGCGAAGGAACCTCGCGACTTCTGCTCCTTTCTCTCCTTGGCCGGCGCCGTCGCCGTCTCCGTTTCCAAGCGGTGGTCCAATCGAGTCTCCGGCGTATTCTCCAGCTCCTCAACGGCCAATCCCTCCGCATCTCCGTCGTCCGTTGCCTCAACGGACCCATCCATCGAGACAACCCGAGATTCAGAGCCGAAAACACGAGAAAGGAGGAACGTTTAAGAAGATTTTTTTCCCAGTTGTCGTTTCTACAGCTTCTGGAATCGGTTTCGTGGTTTGTGTAGTGGGAGTGTTCTGTCTCTGCGCGAGAATCAGAAAAAGGAAGAAGAACAGTAAAACGCCGTCGTTTAAGAGGAAAAAGGGCAAATCTCAGAGCTCGACGAGGAAGGTCAGTATAAACCCTACTCTCGATTTCTTGTACCTAAACTCACTAGGAGTCGATTTAGAGAGGCAAAGCTCTGTTTCCGTTAAAGAAATACGAGAAACCGAGAAGGATTTGAACGATAACAATGGTGGATTGCTTGAAGAAGAGGTAAAGAGAAGCGTAGAAACAGAGATTTTGTCAGATTCGGACAATGCTAGTAGTTATTCAACGAAAGAGATTGTGTCGGTGCACGAAAATGAAGATGAACAAACAGTAGACTCTGTTTCTGCTCCTGTTGTTATCAATAGATGCGATTCTTCAGACGATGATGAGTCTTTTCATTCCGTTGGTGGTGGCTCTCAGTATTCAAATCCAAGACTTTCAAATGCTTCTTCTTCTTCTGTTTCTGGTAGTGTTAACGTTGGATCCTCGCAACGCTTCTCAGAACGCGAATTGGAGATTCCAGAATGTTCCACAAAAGATTTTGGAAACTCTCCTCCTCCACCGCCACCGCCACCACCTCCACCGCTTCCGCAGTTCTCAAACAAACCTCTTCACATTCTGTCTTTGTCAGTAACTAATCCGCAGACGCTTTCGTCGCAATTATTTGAAAAAGTTTGTGCTTCCTCGAAGCCAAGTCTTCCGATCAATGTATCGAATTCACAAGAAAATGGTTCTAAATCTCAACCACGTCCACCTCCACCGCCGCCGCTACCGCCACAACAACTTCAAGTTGCGGGAACGAATAAAACGCCTCCACCGCCACTGTCTCTTGATTTTTCTCAGCGTAGACCACTGGGCAAAGACGGAGCTCCATTGCCTAAACTAAAGCCGCTTCATTGGGATAAGGTCAGGGCTACACCGGATCGGACTATGGTCTGGGATAAGCTCAGAACAAGCTCTTTCGAGTAAGTTTACAACTTGCTTTTAGCCTTTACCCACAATCAACAAAACTTTTTTCAAGAATGCATGATTATGTTGTGTTGTGTTGTCTTGTCTTGTGGGTACACAGATTAGACGAAGAGATGATTGAGTCGCTGTTTGGATGTACGATGCAAAGCTCAACAAAGAATGAGGAAGGGAAGAGCAAGACTCCATCACCAGGAAAACACCTTCTTGAACCTAAAAGGCTTCAGAACTTTACCATTCTCTTGAAAGCACTCAACGCAACCGCCGACCAAATCTGCTCTGCTTTGGGGAAAGGTAAACTAAAATCAACTCAAATCGATCCATTGCTGACCTGATCTGATTTTAAAACCTTTTTTTTGTTTGTTTCTGGCAGGGGAGGGCTTGTGTTTACAGCAACTAGAAGCGTTGGTGAAGATGGTGCCGACTAAAGAAGAGGAATTGAAGCTGTGTAGCTACAAAGGAGCCGTGGACGAGCTTGGCTCGGCTGAGAAATTTCTCAGAGCTCTTGTCGGAGTTCCATTTGCGTTTCAAAGAGCTGAAGCAATGCTTTATAGAGACACGTTTGAAGATGAAGTGGTTCATCTCAGAAACTCCTTCTCAATGCTTGAGGTAGTACAATGTTTGATTATTATTCATTTACTGTTTTCTTGCATTACAAGCTACCGTGTGTAACACAAAGTACTTAACTAGGAAGCTTGCAAGGAGCTTAAGTCAAGCAGGTTATTCTTGAAACTTCTAGAAGCTGTGCTTAAGACTGGAAATAGGATGAATGTAGGAACCATACGCGGTGGCGCAAAAGCCTTCAAGCTTGATGCTCTGCTCAAACTCTCTGACGTGAAGGGCACAGATGGAAAGACCACTCTGCTTCATTTCGTCGTACAAGAGATCTCTAGGTCTGAAGGAATCAGAGTTTCAGACAGCATCATGGGACGGATCATGAACCAGAGATCAAACAAGAACAGAACCCCTGAGGAGAGAGAGGAAGATTACAGAAGAATGGGGCTCGATCTCGTCTCGGGTCTAAACACAGAGCTACGAAACGTGAAGAAAACGGCAGCAATTGATCTGGAAGGACTCGTTAGCTCCGTGTCGAATCTGAGAGACGGGTTAAGGCAATTGAGGTGTCTAGCGAGTGAGAAGCTAAAAGGGGATGAAGAAAACAGAGCATTCGTTAGTTCGATGAGCTCGTTCTTGAGATACGGAGAGAAGAGCTTGGAAGAGTTGAGAGAAGACGAGAAGAGAATAATGGAGAGGGTTGGAGAGATCGCAGAGTATTTTCATGGGGATGTGAGAGGAGATGAGAAGAACCCATTGAGAATCTTTGTGATTGTTAGGGATTTTCTTGGGATGTTGGATCATGTTTGTAGAGAATTGAGGTGTGTTAGGGTTCCCAATAGCCCTAGTCCTCTGGCTCCGTTTCGATGAGCATTATTGACTATCAACAGAGGTTTGGTTGTTTGGGTTATGTAGGGATTTTTTTTTGAAGTTTCTGAGTTGTGTTGGGGTTTACTGTGGACTACAGCTGGGAAAAGATTCAGTCTTTGAGTCTATGGAGAGTTCTGTGATGATTGATAGATATGTATGGATTTGTATATGTATCATATGCTAAAGATCGTGACAGACAAGAATATTTCTATGGATAATCTGGAACTTTATATTCTGTTTCTTTTTTTTTCTTCTTTTTCATAGAACTAATTTTAGTGTTTTTGGATACTTCCTTCCAAAGCAGAGATCCTCTGTTCCTCGCAGCTATTTGTGAGGTTTTTTAAAATGATGATGAATCAAGTTCAAAAATAAAAACTGTGCGTTTTGCCTAGACTAGTAGAACCCTACCCAATAACCATGATTATAAAGTCTTTTATACTTTTGACATTTTTCTTTTTAGTAATAGTGTTGTCTTGAAATTTTCTATATTTGACGGCGCCAGTGTCAATCTTTATATAAATTAGAAAAATTTATGTTTAATGTACATTGTGGATTAGAATCAAGAATCTCGGGTTTAGTCGATCGGTCATGTCATCCAATTCAAGCCACAGCGAGGAGGTGAAGGACAGAACTTCATCTTCCAGCGAGAAGTGACTGAGCCCATGGAGACGACCAAACTCTCCGTTGAATTTTCGTCTATGGGAAAGTGCAAGGCCAAAATTTCCGTTTTGTATATATATATACATCTGATTCATTATCATCGATTCTTTTCTTGTGTTCCAGCCTATTCAAATGAAAAAGTTATATCCACCAATAGTAAATCTTATAGATTGAGGTGCCTTCAACATATATATATATATATATATATATGAAATGTACGTCTTTATATGTGGTTGAATGCTTGGTTGAAGTTTGAAAGTTTCAAATTTTATCTTCACCCGGTTTGATTTGATCTACAACCTCGTTAAATGAAAACTCAAGCTGTTGTAGATAGCTTGCAAAATGAGGACTAAGACAATCGCCCAACATATGTCATCTTTGTAAGAAAAGTTCATCAATACCAAAATACCAAAACAACAAAACCTCAATATCTCCGTATCTAGAAAATTCTCACAAAATTTGGAATAACACCTATTATTTGTGGCAAATTAAGTCACATTTTTCTTTATTGATGATTTAGATATAACCTTTGCCTCCCCATTTGTCACCCCATAATTATGACCAATGTAGTATATAACTTTCCTTCTTTTCGATGATAAAACATCCATATTCTCATAAAGTTCAAAATTTTTTGAACCTTTTTTACCTATCTCCAGCCTAAAAAATTCCAATACATATAAAATTTTAGTTAAATAGATTATGACAAAACTAATACAAAAGCTGGCAACTGATTTTAATCCTGCACTAATAATCTTTTACCGTTCCATGTCTTCTTATTGGCATCTTCAACATTCTTATAACACTAATATGCTTAAATGCTTTCTTCGGATTCGTCAAAAAAACTACCATTTCCTCCTCACCTATTTTAGATTTTAACATGAATTTTAGAGCTAACGAAGCAAAACTTTTAGTGTCTTTGGAAGAGTGATTCGAAACGGAGGCTTTGGATCCAGAACTTCAGCACCTTCAGCATTGAGGAAAGATACCTAATGTTCATGAGTTATGAGAGATACGGAAAAGAAGCAATTCAAGATCACATCATATACCAAAGAAAATAATTACTAACCTCATATTACCAAAGAAAATAATTACCTATAAAACTTTCTTCAATCTCTCTTCGCCCTGCAGTTACGAGAGATGAGGACTCCCGTTGGTAGACCGGTCATCTCAAGCTGGCACCTCACGGTCAACAAGTACGAGTGGTGGAAGATTCCCAAGTCTTCTCCTACCTTCAACTTCACTATGATCTCAATATCGATCTTGTTGTCGTCCATCTATCTCTTGAGCTCGACCGCCTCGTTTAGAGGCAAGCTGAACAAGCTCGAGCTCAAGCGGATCGTCTCAGACCTCGTGCTGACTTTCCCGAGCGAGAATGGTTGGATTGCTTGCCCTACAATAAAGTTTCTCCATAAGTACATCCTTATTACGCTCAAACTCCACGGTTGCCTTCTTGTTCGGGTTTGTGAAGCTCGCCACCATCTTTAGATCGATGCTGAAATCCACAAGTGACCAGGGGCGGATCCAGAAAATAATTTAGTATGGGGCACACTATATTAAAATATTAAATATAATTTAGTAAGTTAATATATAATATATGATTGTAAATTTTTTTTATTAGTTATTAAAAATTTACGTCTTATTTTAAACAAAATTAATTGAGCCAAACTAAAAAAAAAAAAAAACATTTTTTCCCGTAAATGCTAAATATTTATTTTTGAGTAATATTAACATAAAATTGTATATTGCATATAATAATTTCATCTTAATTGTTTTAAATTTTATTTTAATCTAAGTATTGAAAGAAAATTAAATATTAAAACACCAACAATGAAATTTATTTAAAAACAATAGTGAGAGTAAAACGTGAAGAAGTTGTATTTTTGTACTTTGGAAAAAACTATTACCAAAAAAAAAAGATAGAAAATCAATTGTAAATAAGAAATAAAAGTTTTAGCAAAAACAAAGGAAAAAATTAGTTGATAAGTTTCCATTTTAGAAACTGAAAAAAGAAAAAGCTAAGGTACTTTGGGGAGTTTGAATTCATGTTGCATGGGGCATACCAAAGGAGCTGATAAGTTCCATTTAAATTTATGCTAAAACAAGTGGTTTATATCATTTAGTATGTGGCACGTGCCACACCACCTCCAAGCGACGCTAGCTATGTCGAACATGGGGGGTGTTGGTTTCATCGCCAAGATCACTATCGCAGAGTAAATGGCAAATAGAAACACCCCAAGGTAGAGGAAACCGACGCACCATACCCACGCCTTGGTCCTCCTCATTTTCCCTGGTTGGGGAAGCCACGTATGTCTCCATTGTGTTGTTCTCCACACCAGCATGGTTCTTGGAGTGTTTCGGGCCGTCAAAGGTGTGGATTCAACGATCTATGGTGTTCTCAACGCCCAGGCCGTCGGAGGTGTGGATGATTGAGTGATTTCCGGAGTTATCCAGTCGTGGTTCCCGAAGTATGATACACCGTCGGAGGTGTGGATTCTGAATGCAATGGAGGAGTTTGTGGTGAATTTGTTCTCTTTGGTGTTCTTGACCCGCTGGTTCTTGGAGACGAGACCGAAGTTTCAGGGAAATGGGGTTGAGTAGTTCGTAGATATGACATTGTGTAAGGAAAGTGGAGGAGGAAACAAGAGCTACCAAAGAGAACAAGCATTAACGAAAAACCAGAGCTACGAAGAACCATAACAAGTATCAACTGAACAAGCAATAAACTATAAATAAAACCTGAAAATCCATAAATAAAGAGCTACGAAGAACAAGCATTAACCAAGCATTAATACTTGTTCCAGCCTATTCAAATGAAAAAATTATATCCACCAATAGTAAATCTTATAGATTGAGGTGCCTTCAACATATATATATATATATATGAAATGTACGTCTTTATATATACCTTTTCACTTCCTTTTGCAGTGTCAGGTTTTTCCATAACCCCGTGCTCTTTTATGTGGTTGAATCCTTGGTTGAAGTTTGAAAGTTTCAAATCTTATCTTCACCCGGTTTGATTTGATCTACAAGCTCGTTAAATGAAAACTCAAGCTGTTGAACTTAGGAAGCCCATAGTTGTAGATAGCTTGCAAAATGAGGACTAAGACAATCGTCAAACATATATCATCTTTGTAAGAAAAGTTCATCAATACCAAAATACCAAAACAACAAAACCTCAATATCTCCGTATCTAAAAAATTCTCACAAAATTTTGAATAACACCTATTATTTGTGGCAAATTATGTCACATTTTTCTTTATTGATGATTTAGATATAACATTTGCCTCCCCATTTGTCACCCCATAATTATGACCAATGTAGTATAACTTTCCTTCTTTTCGATGATAAAACATCCATATTCTCATAAAGTTCAAAAGTTTTTTGAATCTTTTTTACCTATCTCCAGTCTAGAAAATTCAAATACATATAAAATTTTAGTTAGATAATGACAAAACTAATACAAAAGCTGGCAACTGATTTCAATCCTGCACTAATAATGCACTAATAATCTTTTACCGTTCCATGTCTTCTTATTGGCATCTTCAACATTCTTATAACACTAATATGCTTAAACGCTTTCTTCAAATTCGTCAAAAAAAACTATCATTTCCTCCTCACCTATTTTAGATTTTAACATGGATTTGTTTTTTAGATTCGCCAAATTATGTCACAAAGAGAAACTATTATTTGAGGGAAAGATTATGTCACATTTTTCTTCAATGACGATTGGATATAACTTTTGCATCCCCATTTGTCAGCCCATGAATTATGACCAATGAAGTATAACTTTTTTTTCGTCACTCCATAGCCAATGAGAAGCAAGCAGTGTAGACGAGGATGATCTTTTTCTTTGGCAAATAGTAAATTTGCAGAAAAAACATTATGTGAGTTCTTTGGCAAATATATGGAGAAAAGAAAAAAAAACAATTTATGAGTTATATTTATTAATTAATGTTTTCAAATACTCCAACGTTGTAGTTGTATTTGTCAAGTGGAAAATTTAACATCTATTTTTATTTATCACTTTTTTACTAACCTCTCTTATGATCCAGTAGATCTATCGGGGAGTATTATGTAAATATCTATAATATGTTATATTTCCTATTCTCTTAGGATATTGTCTCTTGTATAGCAAGTCTAGAATATTCTCTCCTAGGGCATACGAGCTTGTATATATACTTTTGTTAAGATTAATGAGAACACAACTTTCTCGCCACCATCATTGTTATGGTATCAGAGCATAGGTGTTAAAAAAAAAAAAACAAACAAGGAGAACGAGAAGAAGAAGAAAGAAGACGATGACAGAGGAAACCAGAATCGTCGCGGCACCAACTTCCGATGCATCGCTGTCACCGTTTTACCTTCATCCTTCCGATGGACCTGGAAATCTGATTACAACAGTACAATTACGAGGAGAGAATTATGAGGATTGGTCCAAGCATGTGCGGAATGCCTTGCAGACAAAGAGAAAATTGGGTTTCATCGATGGAACCCTAGTGAAACCCACGGCTGTGGCAGAGATCGAGCAGTGGGAAGTTGTTAATTCCATGCTTGTCGCATGGATCATGAACACTATCGAACCGACTCTCAAGACATCGGTTTCGATGGTCGAAGAGGTAAAAAATTTGTGGGATGATCTAAAATTACAGTTTTCGGCGGGGAATGGACCTCGAATCAGTGAAATTCGAGCGGAGATATCAAATTGTCGACAACAAGAAGACACTGTGATGGTGTATTTTGGGAAACTCAAGAAGATGTGGGATGAACTCGCGGTTTACAAGCCGATACGATCGTGTTCGTGTGGAGAGATGGCAAAGCAATTAGAAGAAGATCGTGATGAGGAACGCATCGATACGTTTCTTAATGGATTAGACTATGTGCTATTTGGAACGGTGCGCTCTACGATCACAAGTATTGAGCCATTGCCCAAATTGTCTCAAGTGTATCAACGTATCATACGAGAAGAACGTCAACAAAGCATTACGCGAAACCGAGACGAACGAACAGATCCAGTTGGCTTCGTTGCTTATGCGGGGAATCAAGCTTGTCCTTCTTCATTTCCAGATCGTGAGAAAGACGTTACTTGCACACACTGTGGCAAGTATGGCCACGTGATGTCCGACTGTTTCCAAATAAATGGATTTCCGGAATGGTAGGGTGAGAGAGGCCGTAGTCGAGGAAGAGGAGGAGCTCGTGGTGGTAGAACATATCGTGGAGGTGGAATCGTTGGTGGCTTTATGGGTCGAGGTCGAGGAATGGCACCTGCTGGTCGAGCTCATGCTGTTCAAGCTGGTGCTCATGCTGCTCAGATCGGTCCGGTTCAGCCAATGGCGAATGTTGCAAAAAGAGAGGTGTTTGATCGAAGTGCTTTACCAAATCTGACGGATGATCAATGGACTGCGGTGGTGAAGTTCCTTAATACAAAACAGCCTGACTCAATAGACACGCTGACCAGTAAGAAAGATAACGTTGAATTTATCATTGACACATGAGCCTTCCACCATATGACATGGAAGTTAGATCTCTTAAAAGAGAAACGAGAAGTGGCAGATTCTCTTAAAAGGTTTTGTGCTATGGTTGAGCGGCAATTTGACAAGAAGGTTCGAGTGGTACAAAGTGACAATGGATCTGAATTTATGTGCTTAAGGCCATTTTTTTGCGACTGAAGGCATTTTACACCAGACTTCGTGTGTGTATACGCCATAACAAAATGGCCGTGTAGAGAGAAAACACCACCATATTCTGAATGTTTCTCGCTCACTTATGTTTCAGGCAAGTTTACCCATTCGTTTTTGGGGAGAATGTGTTTTAGCTGCTGCACATCTCATTAATAGAACACCATTGATTCTCCTCAATGGTAACACGCCTTATGAGCTATTATATGGTTCAGCTCCACATTTTGAGAGGCTACATGTCTTTGGATGTTTGTGTTTTGCTCATAAGAAATCTCGTGATACATATAAGTTTGGAGAAAGAAGCCAAAAATGTATTTTCGTGGGATATTCGTATGGCCAAAAAGGATGGCGAGTGTTTGACATTAAGAAAGAAGAGTATCGTGTCTCTCGTGACGTCGTATTTTATGAGCAGGAATTTCCTTTTGCTTCGCTTCCTGATAACCATGTATTTTACCATCTTGAGTCTCATATTTTCCTTTGTTTTCTATGTGTTTCATGTTGTTTTCATTGTATTTACAATGCATTTAGGTCCGAATTGAGTCTCATTGCATTTTAGATGTCCTAGGTTGTCTTTGCATTCTTTCTGGCTTGTTTGAGCCATTTTCAGGTGTTCTTGGAGTCAGAGGAGTTGGAGGAGTGAAGATAGCCATAAAAAAGGTCATTGCGGAATACATAGATGCATGATCAGGTTGAGACGTCAGAAGTTTGGCATTGGATGAAGAACCTTCCACCGATGGATTGCGCTCATATTTTAACACAAGCTAGATAAATGGATTAGCTTTCATTTGGAAGTTGTTTGAGGCCATTCCAGCGGTGCGATTAAGAGTTATGTCAAGTTTCGTGACGACGGTCCAGTCTGGCGAGCAAAAGAAGCAAGAGGAGGAATGAGACCAGATCGATCGATCCAGAAAGTTGGATCGATCGATCCCAAACATCGAAGATTTCCCAGACCGACCTAAAATGCCAGATCGATCGATCTCATGTTTTTGGGGGATCGATCGATCCCCTCTGGATCGACCGATCCAGACCCGCGACCGAAACCATCTGAAGCGCTTTAAAGATCGACTCAGAAGTACGGTTTCCATTTGGATTTAGCTTCAGCGGTCTTAATGAAAGTTGTAGATATTTGAGTTAGTGTTCCAATGGAAGTGGTTTCAAGTCATTCCGATCTGTGGTTCAAGAGTTATGCCCGATTTAGTGAAGACATGTTGATCTGGTGACTTTCCACTTGACTTTGGGCCCCTCCACTTTTGTATAAGTTCAACACTTTGTAGTTGAGTTTCAACAACTCTCCACAGACGAAAATATCATCATTTTCTGCTTCTTTTTACTGTTTTAGAGAACTTATCTCTTCTCTCCTCTTGTGTTCATGAAGGATTCAAGATCTACACCACTTTAGTGAAGATTTTCTTAATTTCTTTCCATCAATCTTCTTATTTTTGCTATGTCTTGCTTTTGTTCGGTTTTGTTTTGTAATTTAGTTATGTGTGAGTAGTTTCATTATGGATTGTGGGAATGGCTGATTTAAAGGGATAGATAATGATCTTTTGATGTTTAGAGCAAGATTATAGAAGTTCTCATGTTTAGAAGTGGTCTTAAAGCTATGATTGAACTAGCTACTCAATTTCTAGATCATGGTCAATTTACACTTGGAAGAGGTTTGGTAAATTGTCTAGAGGATTTCTAAACATGTTTTTGATACTTAGCAAAGTGGAAATCATGACTAAGAATCATTAATTGGCTTTAAAGGACTTATGTTTTATGCTTGTTGATAATTTGATTGCAATTGGAAAGTTAGCTAATTCAAATTATCAATGAAAGGTTTAGCATCATGGGAGTGAGTTAAACTATTTGTGTGTTCCTTGCCATAGAATAAGCTCATTGAGTGATTAGAAACATCATTAGTGAATCATCGAATACTCCTAATCGAATACCGTTCCCTACGATCCATATCTTTATCTTCTTGTTTAAAACTGAGTTTAGTGTCTTGTTTTCTTTAATTCTGTGTCATGTATGTTTAGTTGTCATGTATGTTTTTATTCTCTGTCTTTTATTTTTAGGTTTTATCGTAATTAGTTCTTAGAACAAAAAAAAAAAAAATCGTTTAGCTTAGCTTAAGTAGTTTCTTGTATTCTTATTGTGCTGTTCTTTCTCTCTGTGGATTCGATCCCTAAGTACTAAAACGACACACCGTTATGATTGCGGTAGTGTACACATTAGGGTAATTGATATGTTGAAAAACGACAAATCACTTCCTGCTACCAATTTGGCAACTTTACCAGAGTTGCCACAATCAGGTGTTGGGACCAATGAATTTTTTGATGCATCACAGCCGATGCCACTTGTTGTTCCAGTGCAAATAGTGACTCCACTGGAATAAGCAGAAGACAGGGGGAGTTCACAAAGACTTGTAGAAGACAGGGGGAGTTCGAGTGTTGTAGATGAGCTACAAGGTGTTGTAGATGATGAGCTACACAGTGTAGCAGTAGCAGACGAGCCACCGGCTGTTGTAGTGATTGATGTAGACTCTGCTCGAGTTATTTTTCCTCAAGAAGAGTTGGGTAGAGGAAAACGACAAAAGACTCAATCGAACCGATTGAATAATTATGAACTCTATGCGGCAAAATGTGATACATACCCCTCACACCACACCCCGGCATCAGTGTCTTCTCCTCCAGGTACGGTTCTCTATCCGATCTCGAACTATGTCATGTGATCGTTTTTCAGATAAGCACAAGGCATTTTTCGCAGCAGTGATGGCCGAAGTTGCACCAAAGACGTATGTCGAGGCTGTCAAATTGAAAGTTTATCGAGATGCAATGGGTGTTGAAATTAAGGCTTTTGAATTGAATGATAAGTGGTATATAACGGATCTTCCTTCTGGTAAGAAGGCTCTTGGCTGCAGATGGGTATTCACGATTAAACATAGTTCTGATGGTTCGATCGAGCGTTATAAAGCACGCCTTATCATACGTGGCGATCGTCAGATTACCGGGAAAGATTATGAAGAAACGTTGGCATCGGTTGCAAAGATGACTACCATACGTATGTTTCTTAAAGTCGTTGTTGCAAAGAAATGGGAGGTTCATCAAATGGATGTACATAACACATTTCTCCATGGGGATTTAGAAGAAGAGGTATATATGACACTACCTCTGGGATTCCATTCTTCGGGCAAAAATAAGGTTTGTCGACTTCGGAAATCTTTATACGGATTACGTCAAGCCCCGCGCTGTTGGTTTGCAAAGCTTATGACCGCCTTACTTGGGTATGGTTTTGCTCAGACATACTCCGACTATTCGTTGTTTTACTTGGCTCGCAGGGATATGCGATTATATGTACTCGTTGACGATTTGTTGATTGGTGGAAATGATCTGGAGACTATTTCTCGATTCAAGGGATATTTGAGTGAGTGCTTTAAGATGAAAGATTTGGGTCCTTTGAAATACTTTCTCGGCATCGAGATATCAAGATCTCTGGAGGGTATCTACTTATCCCAACGAAAGTATTCTTTGGAAATTATTGATGAATGTGGCTTGTTGGCAGGGAGACCCAGTGCTACTCCCATTGAACATACTCACCGTTTACAGGTTCCTGAAGATGGTTCGTACACTGATCCTCAACGCTATCGGCGTCTCGTGGGTCGCTTGATTTATCTGACGGTTACACGTCCTGAGCTATCATATGTGGTCCATGTTCTAACCCAGTTCCTACACCAACCGCATGCTAAACATTGGGATGCCGCAATTCGAGTGCATCATTATCTAAAAGGATGTCCGGGACAAGGGATTTTGTTAACTGCTGATAATGATCTTTCTCTTTCGGCTTATTGTGATTCGGATTGGGCTGTATGTCCTCTTACTCGGCGTTCTTTAACGGGCTACATTATTCTTCTTGGAGGATCTCCGATTACTTGGAAGACGAAGAAGCAGGAGACTGTCTCATTATCTTTGGCAAAAGCTGAATTCAGAGCAATGCGCTATACGACGTGTGAGTTGGAGTGGGATCGTGAATTGTTATCCTGTTTTGATATTCAACTTGTTGGTCCTATGTCACTTTTTTGTGATAGTCAAACAACACTTCATATCGCGGCTAATCCAGTCTTTCATGAGAGGACCAAACACATTGAAGCGGATTGCCACTTTGTATGTGATGCAATCAAAGCAGGTCTTATCGCAACATTCAAAGTCCATACTTCCGAACAATTTGCAGACATACTTACGAAGGCTCTCGGGTCACCACAATTTAGTCATCTTCTCTGCAAATTGGGCATTCGGGATTTTCATGCGCCAACTTGTGAGAAAGTATTGGGAATATTATGTAAATATCTATAATATGTTATATTTTCTATTCTCTTAGGATATTGTCTCTTGTATAGCAAGTCTAGATATTCAGTCCTAGGGCATACGAATTTGTATATATACTCTTGTTAAGATTAATGAGAACACAACTTTCTCGCTACCATCATTGTTAAGATCCACCTCTAGTCGCAGCGCAACATGAAACCTATCCAACCTTTTTTGGATTTGTTCAAAAGTTTCTTGAACTTTTTTCTCCCTATCTAGAAGTATTATGCATTAATAATCTTTTACCGTTCCATGTCCTCGTATTGGTATCTTCAACATTTTTATAACACTACTATGCTTAAAAGCTTTCTTCAGATTGGCAAAAAAAGTACCATTTTCTCCTCAGCTATTTTAGATTTCAACATGTATTTTAGAGTGTCGGAATTGATTGGAACTCTTGTATGGTTTTGTCTCATATGCTTAGGTTGATTGCCACTCCCGTGCATCTTTTAATTGCTTTTTGAAAATCCGATTGTTGCGGGCTAACCAAAGAGCCAATCCATGGAGCATAATTTACATTTTTATCTATTCAATCTGATAGTAGAGATTAATTTTTGTTGACTATGAAACTGAAATATCTTATTATATAAAGGATAATGTTTCAAAATATAGTAACTCGTCAAATCGTGATACGTGTCAAGTTATTC
>PKMM01019945.1:996013-1010472 GCA_002933915.1 Eutrema heterophyllum
AATATTATGTTGGGTCAAATCATTAGTATACTTTATTGTTTAGATTATGGGATATAATTAGTTTTCCAACAATATTTTATGCAGGCTTTAAAAAATAAAAATAAAAAATAAAAAATAAAAATAAAAAAGACTTCCCCTAAAGAGTTAAATCATCAGTCTCTGTAGTCATATCATTCTGTACCATAAAATTATAGAGCAACAATATTAGGAGTTAGCATTTAAACCGAGCTGAAATAAAACCGGGAACGAACTGACCTTCAATCGAACTAAAAGTTTTTGTTTTTTCTCAATAATACCGAAATTCGGCTACCTTGTTGGAAAAAAAAGAAGTTGGTCAAAGGAAAATATATATTGGCTTAGGGTCCGGTAATATCTATTTTAAATAAAATGAGTTAAAATATGATCGGGATGGATATAACGTGATATTTAATAGGGGTTAAAAACTTACAATCCGGTCAAGAATTTTGGTTTCAAGGTTCAAAAAATAAGAATAATAATAATAATTTTGGTTTCAATTATGTAAAAACTAAACTAAATAAAAACCATTTTTTATATATGATTTGATGTAGATTAGGCTTGGTGTGGGTTTTATCAGTTTGATTTGGGTTTTAAAATAGGAAAACCAATAAAGTTTAAACAAATTAGTTTCAAACCAATTTAAACATTTCGGTTTAGATTAGGTTTACATGTCAACTCCTGATATTTAGAGAGAGAGAAAGAGTGATCACTTGGAATTTTAATCCCCTTTTTATAATAAAGTGTGATAAGGAACCGTACTAATATAATACCTACGGCATATATCGCCGAAATTTCACCTCATCTCTCCACAGACTTGGTTTTTTGCTTATGTACTCTTGTCTATATCAGATGTATTCACAAGGGATGATATGGGACGTAACCCAATAAACCCGTGACGTTAGCCACAACGTCGTTACACCTTAATAACAGCTCCATCATCTGCTCCGAGATGTCTACCGTACACTCCGACGGCTTTAGTGGTGGCTCGAGGTGGTCCACTTTATTATTAACAGGCTTCCTTTTTGAGTTTTGCGAAGGGAGAGGAAGAATCGGATGCAATGTTGATGGAACCATGTTTTGAGTGTTCTTACTAACAAATTCCATTGCAACAGATGATGAAGAGTGATTTCCATTGTTTCTACTCGAAACAAGAAATGCTGTCCCTGTTTCTTTCCCACCCAACATGAATCTGACTCGTGCTTTCCCGCGGTTACCATTACCATTATTGCCTGGTTTCTTCAAACAGGACTTGAGCTGGATGTTTGGTTGGTGAACCGGCTGTGCTCGCTCTATCCGCTGGCTCAGTGGTTCAATGATTGGTTCATCTGTCTTGGCCTTCTTCGGTTCATGACCCTCGGATGCAGAAGGAGCTTTCACGTCACGCAGAAAGTACGTCACATTCACGTTGCCAAAGAGAGAGTGGCTTCCTGATGCATATCTTAAGGCAGTCTGCGCATCGAGTTTATGCAGGAAGACAACACGGCAGATCGAGGATTTCCATGAAACTCTAATGGCTGATTGATCCAACAGTCCAAAGCGACCGAACCTCGCCTTAAGCAGAGCGGTCGAAGGGAGAGATGTACCATGAGGAAACATCATCACCAGCATTGTGGGCTCAATTTCCTTCGCNTCCGACGGCTTTAGTGGTGGCTCGAGGTGGTCCACTTTATTATTAACAGGCTTCCTTTTTGAGTTTTGCGAAGGGAGAGGAAGAATCGGATGCAATGTTGTTGATGGAACCATGTTTTGAGTGTTCTTACTAACAAATTCCATTGCAACAGATGATGAAGAGTGATTTCCATTGTTTCTACTCGAAACAAGAAATGCTGTCCCTGTTTCTTTCCCACCCAACATGAATCTGACTCGTGCTTTCCCGCGGTTACCATTACCATTATTGCCTGGTTTCTTCAAACAGGACTTGAGCTGGATGTTTGGTTGGTGAACCGGCTGTGCTCGCTCTATCCGCTGGCTCAGTGGTTCAATGATTGGTTCATCTGTCTTGGCCTTCTTCGGTTCATGACTCTCAGATGCAGAAGGAGCTTTCACGTCACGCAGAAAGTACGTCACATTCACGTTGCCAAAGAGAGAGTGGCTTCCTGATGCATATCTTAAGGCAGTCTGCGCATCGAGTTTATGCAGGAAGACAACACGGCAGATCGAGGATTTCCATGAAACTCTAATGGCTGATTGATCCAACAGTCCAAAGCGACCGAACCTCGCCTTAAGCAGAGCGGTCGAAGGGAGAGATGTACCATGAGGAAACATCATCACCAGCATTGTGGGCTCAATTTCCTTCGCAGACGGAGCCAACTTCTTTGCTGGTTGAGTTTTGGCTGGTTTGGCATTGATGGAGAATGGACCACTTTGGTCTCTTACTGGATTTAAAGGTGCAAGATTTGATCTCTTTTTTTCTTCTTGGTTGGTTTTCTTTTCGGAAGGCATTGTTTTGAACTGAATAGTTTTCTTTAGCTTCTTAGTTGATGGGATATCTTGTTGATGGTCAGACGAAAGGCGTTTTCTCCCGGCCTTTGATGGTTCGTTGGTGCTTCTCAAAATCTTTGCAGATTTTGTTGTAGGAGGAGATTTGGCCAAGCTTTTCTGGTAAACAAGAGACCGGAAACACAAAAAGAATTGCTTTACAGCTCTAATAGAACTTCTATCCGAGGATCCAAAGAAAGGGTCAAGCGAGAGAGCTTGCAAATTACTCAACAGCTGCAGAGCATCGAGTTTAGAGCTTCTCACAGTCAACATATTGAAGTGTCTTTCTGCTGAACCTAATTCTGATGGTTTCTTGGCCCAAGCTTCCCCAGAAGATAAAGCTTTCCTCTTGTCTGGACTGTCACGGTTCAGTGCTGAAGGAGTATTCTCAGAATCCATTTCTCTAGAAGACCATTTCAGGACATTGACGATCTTGATTGTACCCCGTGCAGAACATTTCCCCTCCATAAAGGACTGGAGAGAGCCTTTGTTTGATCTAGAACGCGTGCTAGTCTCATCTTGTTTAAGGCTGGTCATTGCTTCAAATTTCTCATCATCTGGATATAGAGCAACTTTTTCTCCCATTCTCACCTTTGATTCTTGAGCTAAACCCTTGTCATCATCATGAGAGAGCTTCGAAACAGAAGATCCCTTTCCAGGAATATCAACGCTTGAAGAGGTGAAGTCCATGCTGACAAGCCCAGTCTGCTCATGTTTCATGGGAGTTTGGAGATATGGAGTCCTTCTCTGCACTAAATAATTCCTTGCTGAGGATCCATTGATGCCCTGAAGCAGAGAAGATGCTTGGACCTGGCCAAATTGAACTGTCATATTATCAGCTTCCTCTCTCCTTTTGGGAAGATATTTGTCTTGTTTAGTAGAATCCTTTACTTTCATAGCGTTTTTAGAGGTCTTCGGGTCTCCCAGAGTTTCTGCAATAACCAGTGAGCCACTCAAGGGGGCTGTAAACAGAAGCAATGCATGAGGAAAGGTGAAATCTATTCCAACCACCCAAAGAATGAAAGTAAAGCAAACAATAAAGGTTAAATGACACTCCACATTGTGAAGTACTGCCTTTCACAATGCGGAAGTCAAGATCAGAGATAAGCCATGCCTTTTTGAATCATTCTAAGCATACAACTTCAAATCTATAAATCCTACAGTAACATACTTAAAAAGGCCAGGGAATCTCGATATTAAAGGATATCAAAGCCCCCAAGTTCTAGAAAGTAGCAGCCTATATGAAATGAGAAGGAAACAAAAAAAAACTCAAAGAGATCACGAGGTTATAGAGTACCACATCTCTGTGATAAATAAAATAAAGGTCCAACATAAGTGCATAAAATCCGTAAAAAGGAAGCAGATATTACAAATATATTCAAAACAATGCCTGAATCGCTGAAAGGTGATGCTACCTCGAGGGGGTGCTCTATTAAGCGGTTCCTGTGACTTCACTGAAGTGTATGCAGATCTTGCCCTGAAGGCCTGTTCATATGTTTCATCAAACTCCTCAAACACTGCCCTGCGGAAAGCATAAACCGCTGCTTTCCTCTGGTAAAACTTTAAGCTATCTGAGCCACACTCTTGAGGGGCTAAAGCACACCGCTTCACAAACGAGAGAGTTTGAGCAGACGAAAAACTAGCCCTAGCTTTCTTAATCTGCTTAGACGAGTAAACAGCTTGGAGCTCGTAATCAGGCACATCAACAGCAAAGTAACCTTGAACATTACTAGGGCTAAAGTTAAAAGGATTCCGACATTTACAAGTCAACCCAAGAGCTGACCGTTTACCTGCTTCAACCATAGCTTCTTCCACAGCTTTTGCAAAGTCACTCGAATTAGTTTGCTGAGATTTCTCTGCAAAATGAGGTTCAAAAGGAATAAGCTGAGCAGGATCGAACCAACCGTAACTACTATCTCCGTAGAAAGCAACCAGAAGGTAACCCATCTTCCTCATACGACGAACAGAAGGCGACACAAAAGCTTCGTTGTATATATAACCTGGCCACCATGGATGTGATTTTACCTTTCCCCATACCATATCACCTATTTCAAACCCATAGCTCAATGCTCTAGAAACTCCAGAACACAATTTCCCGCTTGCAACATAATCGTTGAACTCGGATAAGAGAGATTTGTAGCCCGAAACTCGGTTTAACTCCTTGGAAGCCACTCCCATTTTCTTCTCGTCAGCTTTGTTGCAGACCTCATAAAATTGGTCACCGAAGTCATCGTCTTTAACCTGGGAACTATCATTACGCCTCTCGATTTGGTTATCGGCTCTATTCTCTCTTTTCATTTCAGAAAACCTAGGTTCCGTTTCACTATCCCAGTCGTCCTCCCTACCTACGCGCTTCCCAGGCCCAAGCTCCTTCGATTTCTTACTGTTAGAAACCCGATCGCCTCCTCCGTCGCCATTTTCATTATCATCACCGTCACTTCCCGTGTCAGTAGCCACATAATCGAGCTCCATAGTGCTTTGATTCGCCCCAAAAAAAACCGAAAAAGTAAAGAAAAATGCTGGAGAAGATGAAAAAACGTTCACTTCGCTTGAGAGGGCATTTTGGGAACTTTACAGCGCCATGAATGATGATGCTGAACCGTCGAACCTCCAGATCGAATACCAGGCTGCCACGTCAAAGGACGGAAAAACGTGATCTTTTTTTTTGTTTTTCATTATTATTTTATTTTGTCGCCGGAAAACGTGATTTTTCAGCCTCTTACGAAACGGGCAAAATTTACTAATGTTCTATTAATAAATAGAGACTCGTAAACATAAGAATATTATGATTGGTGATGTCAAAGTTTCTAGGATTTATAAATCTGATTTAGTTTTTAATCATTTTCACACTCCCCAAACAAATATTTCAAAAAAGTTAACAAATATTCTGGTGATAACTTGTATTACATAGAAGAGAACTAACCACGAATGAAAATCAATATAGAGCAAGGCTAAACATTGATCGTAATTTAAATCTCAAGAAGGACGGTATTGAAAGATCTTATTGGAAGAAGAAACCATGCGAGGGACTCAGGCCAAAAAAAAATATATATATATATTTTTCTTTACCGAATGCAAATATCGACTGATAAAAATGGCAATACCGGAAAAAAGTTAATCATGGCGAATCATCCTTCTCCTGAGGGCTTCCAGCGAGCCAGCCCCAGACGCCACCCGAGCTCTGACGTTTAGCGTTCATTGCGGCTTGTTCAGAGGCAGCCTTTTGACGCTGGAGGAGTTCGAGTTCTTTTTGGAGTGTTTCCAATGTTTGAAGCTTTTGTCTTAGCTCTGCAACATCAACCTGCAGATTTAATAGAGACCGAATTAGATTTGCCTTGTTTTTTAGTTTCAACCATGTAATGAAAACAAGTGTAATAAGAAGTGTGGCTACGGGTTTAATACCTCCAGTTTGAAACACCTCGATTGTTCGGCTGCAAGTTGGCCACGAACAGACTGAAGTTCCTATAAAATGTCAGTACATAGTATCAGAGAAATTTTCCGAGATTTTACCAGATGTAAAATGTGAATGCAATTGGTTCACCAATTTATTCATATGTCGGCTGTTGTTCCAAGAAGGTGAAAATATTATTACCTTGTACAAATCTGTATTTCGTGATTCTCCTTCTGCTAACTCTTGCCTTAGTTGGAGAGTCTGCATCTTCTCCTTGTTTAGTGATGCCTCCACTTCTTCCTTCTCGGATTTAAGAGTCACAATAATGTGTTCGCTATTTCCTTCACCCTGGAGGGTTCATTACCCAAAATCAAATTAAGAGAAAGAGATGGTGATGACCCCGACTTGAGTAACTATATCGTGTGTCGGTAATGCCAGGACCACATCATATGTGCATTATATATATATACTATCGCAATATATATAGGTGTGGAAAACAACAGCAAAAAATATCTACAGCAGCTAGCTAACTGATAAGATGATTTCACTATCCCGAACAAATCAAAAGATGCAGCTATTCAAACAGATTAACAAGGGAAATTCTGACAAGAAGATACCTTTGATCCAGGGTTAACATTGTCCATGACAATTTCCCGTACTCTGCCTTCTTGGCTCACCTCAACCTCTGACTCGATGTCTCTGGTTGTGGCATTGTTAACAGCAGAAAGACTACCTGGCAAAGGGGCTTCTAGAGTCTTTGTTTGCAGTGTTGATTTGTGGCTTGGTTTAAGCAGATTAATCTAACGCCGAGGAATAATTAGAAGCAGACCTGAAATGCAAAATCAAGAGAATGGTACTTATGGGTTTACAACATAGTCCCTACCTCGTTGTTGTAACGTCCATTGTATCCACCAAAAGCAACTAGTACATCTTCTCCATTGTATGAACTCACAACTAAACTTAATCCCTGTCAGTAGAAAAGAAAAGGAAGATTTGCACTTAATTCTGCAAGATTAAAACGGAATAGAAGTCTTAAACAGGCTCACACCCTGTTTCAGGAATGATGAGGTGAAATTACTATTTTTTATAGTTATCTGGAAATTAATATCGATAAACTCTGTTCATTTATGTACCTCACTAGCAAGAGATACACGTCCTTGAACTGAAGCGACTACCGACCATGCAAGAGTTGACATGTTTAGTACAACACTCTCAGATGCCCCTGCAGTAATTTATCAGGGTGCAGCACAATCAGCCAACACGAACTAGAAAAAACGAAGCAAATATCATTTCTTTCCCAGAAATGGTTAAGAGGGGTGATCAACAGAAATACCAGGGTAGAAAAGAGAATTTCCAAGGAAAAATGGATAAACCTACCACTCTTGTTATCACCGCCACCAACAATAAACCAGTTCTCCCCAATTGTCACGCCAGCATGTCCAGCTCGGGGAGTTGGTGCCTCACCTTGCTGTGCTGGTCTTGACCACTCCATCTATATTTGACAGTTATATCAGACGCTGATGAAGAACGTTTGAAAGGCAGCTGAAACAATATACACTTAGCTTGACTTACAGTCTGCAAATCAAGGACATGCAAATCATCGAAACAAGTAGCATGTGAGCCCCCACCAAAGATAAGAAGGTAACGTTCTGCATGCACTGCAGCAGCATGATCAGACCTCGGAGATGGAGATACACCTCTGCAAGTTGACAACAGTTTAAACCCTGATTGAAAATCTTTCATTAACAATATGAAAGGAGATAGTTGGTGGCTTTCTAAAAATATTCGTATTCTGGCTATATATCTAATCTTAAATGAGTTTGACATCTCGAAAAGAGAAAAAAATGCAGAAACGTCATAAACTCTTACACGGCATTTATCTCATCCCAGGTCATAGTTTCTAGGTCAAGTTCATGCAAATCGTTCAGAAGTGATTTCTTTGCATCTTGCCCGCCAAATATCACCAAGGTTTTACCCACAAGTGTGACTGACTGACCTCCACGTGAAACCTGAAAGCAAGAGATTATGACAAACAAAGTCTCCGTTTAAGAAACCAAACTGCATACTTAACTTCCGAATGAAAAAGGAAATCAATGAATTCTGGATCCAGATGCAACTTAACCCTGAAAACAGCTTTCCTTTTTAGTCTTTGATGGCCAAAAAATTAATTGTTCATAAGACTGGAATATTTCCATGCAAAGGTGATGGAAAACAAATGAAATAACATGAGAAAAGTGAAGATATATATACCGGTGGTTTTCCATATGTCTTTAACATTGACCATGTACAGGTATGGGTATCAAAGACCTTCACTGTGACAGGAAAACAGTAGAAAATTGATTGTAATAATTAAACTTCCAGAAAGCTCCTATAAGATATTTGCTAAAAAAAAGTCTTCGAAGGTATATATAAACGCTTACCTTGCATAGATTCTGAGGGATCCTTAGTATGACCACCGATAGACAGCAATTTGTTGTCCCATGGTATCTACATAACAAATAAAGAAGTGAAAATAGTGTATTGCTAGACTTTCCTTTAGCTGAAACCCCTGTCCTAAATATTTCTAGGCCGGGAAGCCAGAAGGGAGAAACAAAAACAAAGCTCTAAAAGTTAAAAAAACGAACCAAAGAATGACCAGCACAAGGAGATAGTAATGTTGGAGCTGATGTTTCCTGTGATTCAGTTGCAACCTTGGTTTCAACTCTTGACCAAGTCCAATTTTTTAAATCTAGAACCTGTATACATTCCACAGAAGACATGCTTAAGAATTGTCTGCGGGACTGGTATCGCCAAGTTAGGTTAAAATGGAACTGAATACTTCAATTACATCATCGGCTTATGCTTATGAATCATACAAGTTGCTTACATGAAGATCACCAAGGTAACGGCCATTGTGATTTCCACCATATATATACATCTTATCTTGAATAACTGCTGCTCCATGCTGAAACAAATATGATAAAGAAGACTTAGAAAATAGAGATGATACATAAATGACAGGACGATTTACATATCTTCCAAAACAGAGAAAATATATTACCTCATAACGGGCTTTTGGCTGCTGACCTGACGTTTGGGGTGCAATCCACTGGTTATATACCGAAACAGTATTTGGGTCTTCCGAGACTACATCTTTATCTTGGGTTTCTGCCAGGCTTCCATTCTCAGTAGAAATTGTCTTTGTCTCGCCAAATGAGTTCCCATTCTCAACAACAGGCTCATCTTTTGTTGTCTGCTACAGATAATGAATGCACTGAAAGACTCAAATACTTTTCTTCACCGAAGAAAAAAAAAAGTGTAATATTTCCCATGTTTTGGACATAGAATCCCATGGGATACAAAACTCACACTGATTTGGACATCTACGACAGGATCTGGAATATCATTAGATGCCCTCGAATACCAACCAGGATCTTCTTCCTGATAAAAAGTGAGAAATAGGGAAGAAATCAAGCCTATGCTCCAGTAAAGTCTAAGAAAATAGCCATAGACCTCTCTGTCGTTTACCTCCAGAATTTTCACAAAGAGACGCATTGCCTCGATGGAGGGCATGGTTCCGAGCCCCTGCCAACTAAGTAAATATGAAAATGCTTCAGAACATTAGCATGTACTTCTCCGAGGAAATTTCACAAGAACAACGTTCAAGGCTTATTTTCCATAAAAAAAGATCCTAAGCAGTAACAAGCTCGGCGACGTAGAATTGTATTTGCATAATAACATTATCTGCAATCACTTTTATCAACATGTCACACAATTTTTATATGCACACCAAATCATAGGTAAGCATTTAGTTTTACCCAGGGATGCAAATACAAATCCTGCATTTCTATTTTTCTCTAGCAGCTTACATCTAGAATACTCCTTTCCCGTTTCCCTGATTCATGAGGCCTCTGGATTCTTCTACACTAGTAATCAACGAAATTTAAGGCATCTCCTAATTATATCCACAACAAAGCTTCTTCCTACAAGTATGGTTCCCAAACTCAAGGATAGACACGTAAAAGAGCGTGAGATGAATGCATGAATGTTAATTGTAGATAAGTATTGGCAGACACAGCACCGAATCTAACCTTTTCCACTTGCTTTGCTCCACTGGTCTCCAAGCACTAGGTTTCGGAGTGTTGCATGGTCCTACAGTAGCCTGTTTACATGTTAAATCCAAGAGATCATCAACACTGAGCCTATCTATCCCAGCGATGAAAATTAGTTGACTCAAAAACTTAATTAGCAGAAGAGAAAGTTTCTCTCTCTGGGAAGGAACAACCAATTTCAGCACCATGGATTATAAATTAGTCTTCGACAATACTAATCTTGACTAAGAACCAACGGCCAATTATCATGACCAAAAGATGCAAAACAAAAAACACATGCGTTGTGAAAAGGCTAATTTTCTGACATTACAGTCACATATCGAGGTACAGAACAAATATAGATCTAAGTAAACTACGACTGAAGGACGGACGATCAGTGGGATCTGATTAATAGAAACTATTTCAATCACGTTTTCAATCAAATCGATAGTCAAATCTCGGGAAGCATTTTACGGTCACCAATGGATCTATATGTTAAGTTCATCTTAACTCGTACTCTTTCTGGTAATACCCGAAAATCCTAACCAGGATCGAAATGACGATCAAGCTAAGTCAGACAAGCAAAGTGCGTCATTTCAAAAATCTGATAAGAATTCGACGAGACGGATACGAATCGATGAATAATACAAAAAAGATCAACATCCAAACCACCAGATCTCGTGAATTTCAAGACCAAAATCCAGAATCGTGAGGTTGGCAATGGAAGAGATAAAAAAATGGAAGTTCCTGACCTGCTGGTAGAGCGCATAAAGAATTAGAGCAGTATCATTGGAAAATTTCGAGCTGACGTGTTTCGCCGACGAATCAGATCCGTCGAGGCCGACGAAAGATGCAGCAGCGTAGAACCTCTCCGGGTAGGCGGGGCCAGATGTTGCCCTAGCCATAGCCATTTGTCTCACTCTCTGACTTCGACCGCGGATTTGATCGGAGAAGGAGAAGCCGAGGAGCAGAGATAGGCGTTTTCTAATTTCGTTTATGTTTAAAGATTTCAAGTTTAGGAGATGCCTTTAAAATATTTTTAATCAATTAAGAAATAATCTTCTCAAACATTTATTAATTAATTAAAAATTATAATTGCTACATGCAGTGTTTATATAGCGGCACGATCAAAGACGACAAGATGCTAATATGCTATAAATATGTATTTCATACTCTCTCTTTTTGTTGTCACTTCATATTTTTCTGCTTGATCTTCCACAAAACATGACAATTTAGTTGGTTTGAACGTGGTCTTTTTGGTTAAAAATTCACTGGTAAAGCCTAAATCCACACAGGACAAAAAATTATATTCAATATGTATCTAAGAAATCGAAAACATGAGTTCCCAAGTAATGATAATGAACAAACAAAATAAGCGTTGCTTTTTGGTGTCTTGTTTCTTTTGGGGCTACAATTAGTTTTCCTTCACATTCAAGAAATGATATTGAATGATTTAGCAATAGTGTGAAACTCCGATCTCACCTCCGACCAAGCTGACTCTGGAGCCTGAGCGTTCAGAGTATAAAGCCGGCCACCGTTAGCGCAACAAATGGCCACGTTATGCCGCCGGAAAAGCGGTGATTCGACTTTAAACTCCAACTCATAGTACTTCAAGTTTCTCTCTGAATCTTGTCTGAGATTTGATTCCAGCAAAGTTCCTTTTAAATCTATTCTTTGACCAGATCCTGTCACTGTTCTTACTATTGCTTCACCTACTTCTTTTGGCCCTCCAAACGCTTCGATTCTATTTATCATAAACAATAACCAACTCATAAAAGAGACAGATTCCCTTCATGAAATAAAATGTCAATTATTCGTGTTGATTGTCTTAGTGCTCTTACTTGTTTTTCTTTTTGGCAAAATCTTGTAAAACATATTACCATGGAACAATGAATGTGTATGTATACTCATGAGTCATGATCTATAACAATATTTAGGATTGATGTTTTTAACTTACGAGAAGCTAGGTGAGACAGGAGAGACGATAACACTGACATTGAACTCTCCGGTCGAACCGGGAGGTCCAAATGCAACAACCGGTTCATTGACGTTTTTCCGGCGACTGTTTCTAGCCGGAGGAAGGTCTAGCGAAATCTTCCGTTCTGCTTTCTCAGCCGCTCTATACAAAAGCGTCTGGTCTCCAACCCACGTAGCCGGATATATAAACTCTGCAATTATAAATTTGTACAGTAATGGAATACCAAATTCTTTCTTACAAAATTGACAATCATCGATTCAAAGTAAAGATTGTTAAAAGTTGATGAGTTAGAGAGTGGACTTACTAACCGAATCCTTCAACCGTGTCGATACATCTGCTATAACCTCCGATCGGATAAACAACGTCGAGTTTTAAATTCCGGCCGAATTCCGGCGACAAACCGAGTACTAAACTCGTGATTCCTCCAAAATTAGCACCGATCGCAAGCACAGAGGACGATCCTACACCCAGAAGAAGCCGCCGGTTGAATTTCTCAGCCAGCGGAGAAAACTCCTCGGCCGGGGAAGGTTTCCGGTCACCGGAGGATTGCTGAGCGATCAAAATGTTGGAAACTTTTGCATTTTTGGGTGATGAGTGTAGAGAGAAGTAAAGTTTCAGAGACATTTCTCGTCCCTTCTTGTAAGTGAGGTCATCGACTGTTTGCCGTCGACTCTCTTATCACTTGCAGAGCTAGTAACTAAACGACAGCGTTTTAGTTTCAACGGCGAACGACAGCGTTTTGTTACAACGGTGAACGACAGCTTTTAGTTGCAAGCGAACGACGTCGTTTTGAATTCAAACTAAACGACGGCGTTTGTATCCAAAAGTGCACGACGACGTTTAAGAAGGGAATTTTTCTCGCTAAAATATTAAGGTTAGCTAAAAAATGTTCCTATTTTTTTTTCAGAAAAAAAAAAAGGCTAAAAAATGTTCCATTTGGTGATATTGTATGTAGTTAATATGTGTTTCCTTTTTTTACATGTACCACACTGTGATGTTTATGATAAATAAGGAATTATAAAGAAAAAAGAAGATCATAAGTATAATCATGCATACAGTAAAATCTCTAATGAATTCAATAAAACATTTAAAAGTTAACATGGTAATGAATCAAACAATTTATGGACATGCGCTAAGCGCCGAATTATATGTAGCTAATAGATCGATCTTTTATGTACCGATCGAATATTTCTGATGAACCCTAAGCATTAGCAAACGAGAGTTGGATTTCTTCTAGCGTTAATCCTCGAGTCTCTGGCACCAAGCACCATGTGAATACAATTGTTACTCCACATATTAAAGCGGATAGAATAAAAGTCCCTGCAAGTTATTTTCATAAAAGACACGATTAACCAATTTAGAGAAAGAACCTAATCTAGTTATAAATTACTTCATTTTTTATATCTAAATCGAACGAAATTATATTCAGTTTATTTAAATTAAAGTATGTAGTTTAGGTTACGTACCGGTTGGGCTCCACACCAACATAAAATTGAAACAATAGTTTGCGATCCAACCAGTGAACCAATTGGCTATGGTCACTAAACTCCCAGCTAATACCTTTATATCCATTGGAAATATCTGCCAAGAAAATCATTAACATAATAAATAATAGTAACAAACTTATCAAAAAATAATAATAATAATAATAGTAACAAACATATGATAATTAATTTGGATAAAAGGATATAATCCAAAAAAAAATGAAAAATAAAAGAACATGTTTGCTTATATGCATACCTCAGACATTATAATCCATGGCAACGCTCCCATACCAACTGCGAACATCATCGTGAATGACTGTTTGAATTATAAAGTGTTATATCTTGTCACATTTGTTTTGAAGAACTAACAATAATATCGAGACGTATATAAAGACTTTGAATTGTTGTAAGTTTATTTCGGCCGGCCATATGATCAAGATAAGGTTGCCTAGCTAATTTAATTTAGTTTAATCAAGATGATTAAAAGTGTTAAGTTTAATTTGATAGAATACCGATTAGATAACTTTTTTCTTGATAAACCATAAGATATAATTTGATAATATATGCCAATTAAAACGGAAATCAAATTTCTCAGAACTTACCAATATTCCAATGAAAGTGAAAATTGGAGTAATATTTTCAATCTCGGGGACATCTTTCACTCCAAAAGCTACCGCCAATGAAATACAACTTAAACATAACCCAAGCGCTGAAGTCTGCAAATTCCATACATTCAATCTATTTAATATAAACCCGATAAAAAGTAACTGATTAGCCCTTTATGCGACTGTTTGGGCTATACGATCACTTGAGTCTAAGAGAGAATACTTAGAAAGCACCAACCTTGTTTAAATTGTGCATGAGGTTTTGTCATCCACTATACGCTTTTACTAATGGGCTATATTTTTCTTCAACAAATATAACTACCTAAAAACTATTGGAGCATAATATCGAATACATAAATTACGAATAATAATGCGAAGAAAATAGCGTATAAAAACGATTAAGAACAAGAACGTTGAAATGGAGGCGAGATGATC
>PKMM01019945.1:1018312-1089585 GCA_002933915.1 Eutrema heterophyllum
TATATATAAATATATATATATATTTATCATGTAGCATATATTTACATTATATGACTAACCAGCCATCTTGGAGACTCGGGTATGAAGAACAAACCAATAACTTGTATCCCACATGGAATAATACCTGGTTGGAAATGACTTTTAAATAAATAAATTTATTGGGAGAAAATAATTAATTTGGAGAAAATGAAACTCGAATATTAAATATGAATAAGTCACCGATAAAGGCTAGAGTTCTCCATGACAAGATATTTCCAAAGTAATATGCTATTGCAATTCCACAGTTTTGCATCAACTGAAAAGTATTGATTTTGGAATTACAATTCAAATACATATAAATGATTGTATCTCAATTTCGAGCTTTGAATTTCTACCTCACCTGATTGCTAAACGTAAAAGCGCCTCTTACGTGCTTGGGTGTTATCTCTGCAACATATACAGGCACCTATACAAAATTCAATAAATAAAAATTAGGAATATTTTAATGGTTAGGGCTAGAAATTCTTTATCAAAATTTAGAGAATTTTTTTTTACCACGTAGCTAATGAGACCGACTCCAATTCCCACAAAAAATCGTCCCAAGTCGAGCCAAATAATATTCTGTAGCCAAACAAATTAATAAACCGGGGACAAATATATTTATATATTTATAAAATTTGCAAAAGTACGTAAAGATATTAGATGGGTTATGAGGAAACCTTGGCTAGTGCAATTGCAAACCAACCAGTTATGCAGAATAAATCAGCGAGCCACAACGCCTAAGAAAAATTGAGAAAAGAAACCATGAGGGTTTAGCATTTACGTTACAATAGATAGGGTTGCATATATTAAGAATATAAAAAATGTAAGGATGAATTTTAGAATAATAGATACTTAACCATTTTATTACCGAAGGCAGATGCAGCTTTGGCGCTGAATATTGCACCAATCATTCCTCCAAACGTCATGAGCGAACCAAACAGCGAAAACTGTATGTTTTCAACACTTGTAGTACTTAATTAATGTTCTTTTTTATATATAAATTTGTTTTTTCCACGTAACTAGTAATTTATAAAATACAATTGTTTATATTCACTTGTCTTGATTTGTTTTCGAGTGGTAAAATTGGAATAATTAGTTGACAAAATCTATATAAAGGTTATTTTAAAAATGATAATTTTCTTTTTTTCCTTACCTTTTTTTTTTTACTAATCAAATATAATGAAACTTGGACTTACTTGTGCGAGAGAAAGATCCAAGTCTGCCATAATGGAGAACATTGTATCTGCAGTATAACCTGCCTGTGAACCATAAAATGATTAAAATTAATTAAGTTAAATATATGAACCAAAAATAAGATAAAAACATTCGTGACTATTTTTAATTTTTATCTGCAAAACCACCATAACGAGTTAATTTTGTATGTTGATTATAAAAAAAGGTAAATTGATCAACATATCTTTACTTTTATTGTCCTGACCGAACCACACCGACAATTAAAAAAAAACTTACCACGTCGCGAAAACTTTGGTTATAATAAGAGCTTGTAAATATGAAAGTGGACTATATATATATATATAGAGAGAGAGAGAGAGAGAGGAACATACGGCGACACCAAATGTGAAGGAGGCGGAGACAATGATGAAAGTGGAGAAGACAAGAAGTGGAGTTGTATTTGCAGTCTCTTCCCTGTTTACCAATAATAATCCTTTCTCCATATTATTTCCTCCCTCCATTTTCTTCACTCAAATTAAAACCCTAAGAACGAGAAAACAAAAGACAAAATTTCGTGGGGGAAAGAAAAAAAAGAGAAAGAGTTTTTGTGAAGAGGAATGTTTTCTCCCCCTTCTCTTTTTATGATATATAGACTAGCTAGTATTGGTTAACCACCAAGATGGGAAATAATATCATGCTATGTTGTGATGCAGATGTACCTACCTCATATTGTGTAAAGGTTCATGTCCATCGCTTGTATCAACTAATAACCAGCTAGCACACGGTTTGTTTACATTTTTTGGCTATTAATTTTCTGGTCAAAGGCCCTGGTTTGCTTTGGGTAACGTATACTATTTATTCATCTAAATATAATTAGAATAATCTTGCGGCCACCGTTAGCCAAAGGCATCAACTCGTCGTTTTCGTTGCGGACTATAAGACGAGAAACGAGACCGTAGAAGTGGAAATAGAGAAAATGCTAAAAGATCCGTGAAGAAGACTAAAACGGAGAGAAGAACCAACAAGTTACTTAAATCTTATACAGTTTAAGATACTCACGAAAAAGAGTATATCGATATATATGTAGCTCTTAATTAGCAATTATGACGTCGATTGGTTGGTTAATAATTAAAACAAATCGACCAAACGTGGTTAGAATTTAGCCCAATTTTTATTTTTTTAAGCCCAAATATACATTGGATGAGATGTAGAAATTCTTGCGTAGTTCTAAGATCTAATTTGATTCATTGAACCATGACGTAAAATAACAAGAAACGGTCTATCAAAAATTAAGATTGGATCGCAGAAACGTAAATGAACTGGCACCTAATAATCACATCAATCAACGTTGTGATGTTATTAAGGTTAATTAGAAGATTTAGGTCCGGTTTGAACTTTGAACAAGAAAATAGATTTAGCATAGCAAGCAGAAAAAGTCCGAGACCTCAATACACTGGATCCGGTCCCACAAGACCAAATTTCTTTGGAAGAAATAAATCGATCATAAACGTCCCACAGCCGTAAAGCGACGTTTGCGTTTGCCTGGAATCGCTTTTCTAAATTAGGGAATGCAATATTATATTGTTCTCAATTATAGCAAAACAATATTTCTTAGTTAATTAACAACCCCCACGATGGCACAAGGCTAAATAATCAAAATACATTTGAGACTGAAACGAAACAAATCGAAACTAAAATTCTAATAAAGCGAGATTCGTGCTCTTTTATTTTGTTGGGTTAAGATTCGTGCTCTTTTTAATACTACTCCCTGATGTTTTAAAGATTTTTTTTGTTTTCAAATAAACGATATTCTCACGGATCAATGCAAAATTAAATAATTTTTTATTGTTTTTGATCCTTTGTATTTTGCAAATTGTTGTTTTATTGGTTGAATTGTGTTCAAATGTATAATAAATGATGTTTTTAATATGAAAAAATAAAAATTAAATGAATCATTAATCTGTGTACAAAAATCTTAAACATCACTTAATATAGAACAGAAGAGTACTATATTAGATTTTTTTCCCTCACAAACATTAAAATCGCTTAGATTGGTCAAGATTTCAAGAATCAAGATAGATGTACATACATGTCTACATAGGCCATATATCATATTCCCTCTATTTTTTATTAATAGATTTTTTAAACTTTTCACACATATTAAGAAAATACATTAAAACTTGATTATAAATACATCATTTTTTGTGATTAACAATTTTTTATAACTCTAAACCAATAATAATTCAATAAACTTAATTGTTTTTTTTTTAAAATTTTACTATTCACTATCATTAACTAAAAAAAATGTATATTTTTAAAAAAAAAATCTATTTTTTTGAAACAATTCTTTTTCTAAAACATCTACTAATAAAAAAAAAAGAGGGAGTATGTAATATAAGTACGCACGTGGGTATATTATACTTTAAAGTTGACTTTTGAACAATATTCAAAAGACTCACCAGCTAGTGGATTTTGTCCTAACACTAGTCACAATAAGTCAGCTTTAATTATGCTTCACCTTTAAGTATCTCCAGCTCCTTAATTCTTCAAACAGACACAAGCACACACCTTTTTTCCCCGCAGCTCTCGGATCTCTAATTCCAAATAGCGTTTTTAACTTTGAGGTTGAAAAACAAACTCATGAAATCTCTTCTACTTTTCCTGGAGAAACCAGAGGGGAAAGGTTCCCATCAAAACGTCGAGGAATATCTCTACTTATCTGGTAATAATCAGTTTTTTTTCCCACATTCTTTCTGACTTTCTTGAATATTTATTTGTCCTTAGCTCCATGATTTTCTCTGTTTGATTCCCGAGAAAGTAAAGGAAAATCGATGTAGTTAAAGCTAGATAGATTCAAACTTTACTCTGTTTTCTCAGGTCAAGATTAGAACCATTCACTGAAAGAAAGTTACCATTTTGGTTAAGAAGAAGAAGTAATGGGGAGATCATGTTTGCCGAGATGGCGATTAGGAAGACTAATGGCAGGATTACAAGTGATCTTGGGGTTACTAGTGATCACTGTGAGCCTATCATGTCTCTATAGATTCCATTCTGCTGGTTACTTCTTGCATAACGAAGACATTTGCCGCAATATCTACACTATCAAAGAAGTCAACAGCCAAGGATTCGACCTAAAGGCACTGCACGATCGCGTTGATGAAGTCCTCGAAAAGATGGATAACTTGTATGAGAAGCTAGAGAAGATGGTTAAAGAGATGGAGAAGAGCAAAGACGGAAGCAAAAAAGAGATGAAGAAGTTTCTTGAAGACGAAGTGATGAAGCCATTTTATTCTGCTCATATCGGTTTAAGGCAAATCCGGTTACCAAAGCCCGAAGGAATCAGAAACTCGACGGAAAGAGAAGAGCCTTTGGTCAACAAGTTTCTCATTGAGGAGATAAGGAAGTACATTACCCCAAAGGAGAATCGGGTTGGGAAGATAAACATGTTTGGAACAGAGAGAGTTTACAACACAATAGGTCATGCCTGTGTGTTGATGAAGATGGAGCTAGAAAAGTATATGGATTATGATGTTGGAGCATATTGTGATGATGATTGGAATTTAGCACAAAAGCTTATAGTAAATGGGTGTGACCCGTTGCCTAGAAGACGATGCTTAACAAGAGCATCCATGACTTACCAGAAACCTTATCCGATCAACGAGTCATTATGGAAGCTTCCTGATGATAGAAATGTAAGGTGGGGAAATTACCAATGCAGGAATTTCGCTTGCTTGTCAAGTAAAAACCCGAAAAGGGGATACACAAAATGCAGCGGATGTTTTGAAATGGAGAAAGAGAATGATAAATGGGTCAAGAACAGTACTGTGATGGTTGATTTCATGATTGATGATGTTTTGAGAGTGAAGCCAGGTGAGATTAGGATTGGATTGGATTATGGTGTTGGGACAGGAACATTTGCAGCAAGAATGAGAGAAAAGAATGCGACTATTGTCACAACTGCTTTGAATTTGGGAGCTCCTTTCAATGAGATGATCGCGTTGCGAGGTTTGATCCCGTTGTACATCTCTGTGAACCAGAGGCTGCCGTTCTTCGACAATACTATGGATATAATTCATACTACTGGGTTAATGGATGGTTGGATCGATCTTCTTCTGATGGATTTCATGTTATATGATTGGGATCGAGTGCTGAGACCGGGTGGGTTACTGTGGATTGATAGATTCTTCTGCAAAAAGAAGGATCTTGATGACTATATGTACATGTTCCTACAATTTAGGTACAAGAAACACAAGTGGTCTATTTCACCTAAATCAAAGGATGAGGTTTATCTCTCTGCATTGCTTGAGAAGCCTCCTCGTGCAATTTAAAGAAAGCGATACAAAAGTTTAAGCTTGTATGTTTGTATTAGACATTCTTACTCATTTGAGTCTAATCTTTCTTTAATTAAAAAACAATTAGAGATTTTCCAGCTCTGTTTCACTTTACTAGTTGAGGATTTTCTGCTCGATAACCAAATTCAGGACTTTATTTATATCTGACCTTGAAAACTGGCGAAAAAGGAGAAATATGGGCATTTAGCTATATTTTGATGGAGAATTATATAATAAACCATAAACATCAGCTCAAATTACAGAAGCCCCTGAATTAGCCAAAAGCTTGTTCAGTAACTAAAATACCTCTGGTCAAGCTGTTATCTTGAACCCATGAACTTCTAACACCATTTTCTCAGGTATAGATGTCTTCATCTACTCTTTAAGTTAAAAGGAGACTGGACTTACCTAAAGGGGATTAAGAAAAAAACACTAACCCAAATGAGTTGGCCTTTCAAGTTGGTACTAGAGCCAGGATTTGAGTCTTGATTCGTCCCATGCACATTTGGATTTCTCTGTAGATAGGTAGGTTCTGGGGGCATCGAGGCTGCAAGCTCGTGACTGATGCGTCTATAAGCTGTGCCACATCAGCTGGAGGGTACTGTCTCTCCGTGCACATCTGCAAGTCACAGAGAAAGCAAAGTTCAGTGGATGCAGTTTGATTCAGGTTCATGATGAATGATGAATCCAGTGCTGTCTAAGTATTTGGCACACGAGGACCTAAGCAAAGATTTTAAACTTCCAGAGCTAATTTCAATGCCCAGAAAAAGATAAGAGGTTACTAAGCCAACTGTAATTTGGTTTTGTACCAAAGACAAGTCAAAACTTAGTTTAAGGATTCATAAATGCTTCCAGATGATCTCACTGGGTATGCAATCCTTCCAAGCAATTTCCTGATTACCTGAATCATGAGCCAAGTGGCTACACAGGAGGTGATTAGCTCTGAAGGCATTTGAGCCTCATTTTTCTCTGAACCATCTTGTGAGATAAAATCGCTGTTAGCCATAGGCTTTGATGCGTCTGAGGGAGTTGGGTTGTGATGATGGTCTATGCTGCCATTTGCATGCTCGTGATGTTTGACCCTAGAGCCATGTAATGGCTGATTTTTGCCAATCAAGTCTAAGGCTTCTTGGATCATTTTGCTCGCATCTTCTCCTTCCTTCACAGATGATGCAGCCTAGAACCGTAGAGTGATTACAACTTAGCAAAACATATGTATGTTGCAAGAGAATATAGGAAAGCGGCTGAATCGATACCTTAATAGCTGCATCCACCATTGCTTGCGCTCTTGTCTTTGAACCCTTGACAATTTCTAGCATCTCTGGCTCCATTTCCTGTCACACAGCACAAATATAAGCTTCTTTAAATTAATCAGAAGGCAGAGTTTCGGTGGGCAATCAATGTTCCATTTATTTTGATCACATTCGGTTTCCAAACACACAATATCTACCAATATGAACAATAAGACATCAGCAGTCCATTACCTTTTCATCTAAAGCATGCTGTAGCACAAGTGCTCGTTGAATCTCAGCTTCTCTTGCTTTGCTATAATTTATGATATATGACTGATTAGTCTGATGTGGACTACTAATGTTGGTTAATACTTTTCCATGCAGAATGGGAGCAATCATATCACCCTGTAGAGAATTAATGGGTTAGGCAAAATATTTACTAAATATGTACGGGAAGATCTAAGAAGTTTAATGGCTCTGACAGAACTAGTCAAATCCATCTTTCCCTACCTGATTCAGAGAAGGATTCATGGAAAAGTCGATATTTTCAAGTCCACATGGAGGGAATATAACAGACACACCAAGGTTTGAATTCCCGCTTAGCTGTGCCTCTTTCTTCATGGACAAGCACTTATCAATTTGCCTCCTTAGACCCTCTGGCATGTATTCCAATGGATTTGAAGGCATGCAATCAATGTCCTGTCGAAAAAGGAGACGATCAAACGACTGAGACCTTATATCTATAAATCATAAGAGATTGGAATGTGTGAATGGAACTGTTATAGTATTCGAATTACCATAACTAACTCTACGCCCAAGTCGTCGAACAGAACATTGCATTTGTTATGGTCAACAGTGAGAATTTTCCCATCATGAATCTCTCGTGTTTTGGGATGAATGGCAATGACTCTATTCCCAACTGATAATGGCCGAGCCAAATCTGTAGGAAGCCCTTCCCTAGCACCTGTTCTAAGCTCTGTATAATGCTTTCTCACAGATTCACGGTACTGTTTGAGTTTCTCCCGCTCTTCCTGTAAAAATCTTTCAGAGAATCTTCGAGGTCTACCAAGAGAACTGCAAAAAAAAAAAGAGCAACCTTTTTAAATCTACCAATATTCTCTGGGAGCATTCCCAATAACAAAATTTGAACAAACCTTTTAATGACGCTCCATTCAAGACGAGTAAGTCTTGGAATGTGACCAAGTCCCACATGATTTAGGTAATCGACAAACTCCATCTTTGCAAACCAGGGATGGTCGATAGCACTATAAAACCATTCAAATATGCACCTTCGACGTGCCAAGGGATACAACAGAGAAGTAGAAAGCTTATCCTGATATTTGGAATAAACATAATATAAGAACCAGATTTTGAATGTGCATAAGAGAAGTGAAGTTAGAGGCTCCACCTTTAATAACAACTCCTGTTCTGAAAGAGATCTCGAACTACGCGAAGCTTTATGAATAATTTCAGAAGATTTAGCCCTTTCTTGTAAGCTTTTCTTCAGACTCATCTTACGCCTGCTTGGAGGTTTCTGCGGAAAACTGGCTGGGCCCGAATCAGAAACTTGTTTAGTTGACACTACTACATCCATCACAGATCTTTTCTTATCGCTGATTGTAGTAGATTCATCCAACACCTTAACAGTTTTCAACTGTTTTGACTGAGGACCTTGACCAGCGCGTTTTGTTCTAACAAAAGACTTCATATTATGCTCTTCTTGAGCCAATTCCTGCAACACAATAAACTAAAATATATGAGGTAATGTTTTCTTCAGAAGAACAAACTTGACTATTCGATATGCATTTTTCGTAGAGGTCTTTGTCAAGGATCTCGAACTTGCTTCAAAGGATAGTAATCACAGATCAAAGAGTCCAACTAAGATTAAAGAAATGAAGCAATATAAGAGTCAAGACGGGTTTCAACTAATTCAACATACAGGTTCAACTAGTTTAACATACAAAGAGAATACCTTCTTGTTTATGAATTTGTTCTGACTAGAATCTGTTGGAGCTTCATCCCCTAGCACCTGAAAATTAAACACAATTCAAATATAGCTAAAAGATGCCTAGAAGAAAGTGCACAGAAAATTAAGAGAACTATCTTGCAAACCTTTAGTTTACGTTTTCTTCTTAAACTGCCACTAGTAGGTTGCGGTTGTAGCTTCCCTGTGGGATCAGCATTACACTCAGTGGACGCCTGCCTTGATGGTTTTGGTTTTCTGTCGTAAGCATTCTCAATAGCAGAAATTGCATGAAGGAGACTATCATCTGGTTCTGCACTTGATTTTTCCCCATGACTGCTTGAGGATGTAGCTTCCGGTGAGCTAGATTTCTCGTCCATGTCGTTTTCTATTCTTTCTTCCTTCAACTGAGCAGATGATTCTGGATCCAACACAATGTAGTAAAAATTAATAAATAAATACAGACATGACCCTAATGAAAATCGTGAAAAACTGCAGAATTGGAGTAGTGACAGACTCTTCTTTTTAACCCAATCTACATACTCAATGAGAAAATCTAGAAAAAACACAAATTTCAGGTATACTCAGGCGCCATGGTTTAAATTACAAGCAAAACCACACAAAGCTCACCTGTTTCCATCAATGCAGCCGGAAGCATTAGAGCTGACAATTCAGCCAAGGCTTGCAGAGCATCAAATTCATCTACGCAGGAAAAGACAGGCAATAAGTTTCAGATTCCCATATGTTTTCAGCAGAAGATGAAGATACTTAGTTTAAATGGGCAATGTAGGATAAATAAATAATCAAAACTCACAATAGTACAGCTTGTAAACGAAAATATGTTAGAGCCTATAAGAGATGATAAATATTTCTAGGTTTCCTGACAGAAAAGGCTAACATTAGAACATATTTTTGGAAATTGTAATCAGGCCTCAAGTTAAACTATTACTGGTTTTTACCTCCGGAAGTAACTTTGTTATCTCTTTTCTTTGGGCTGCGCGGCGAGTATGTCCCTCTTGAGGCTTCAACATCTGCCTTTCGCCTCTGTGATTTAATTCTGATCCCCTCAGTAGCACTTCCATTGTCATCAGAATAATTACCCTCTGCTTCTTCGACTTTCACTTTTTTCTTGTAGAACCTTTTCCCCTTCCGTGGAACCTCCATTTCACCAACTCCTTCCATATCCATCAGCAATGCAGCATCTCTATCAGATTCAAGCTTCCTTTCTCGGCTACTTCCCACACACTCCTCGGACATGGAGCTATCACGGTGCTTAGCTTGAGCTTTTCTCATTCGTGACTGGTCAAAGCACAAAGTTAAATCGTGTTTTCAGTAAATCAAAATTACGCAGAAAATAGATAAAAGGATAACCCCTTAACATTCCTAGAGCTCGAGAGTTACCATTTTCCCCCAGCTCTTTATTGGTGAGCTATCGCTGAGTTCTGTTCTTCTATTTGGTGATTCAGAAACTTTTGGAGACCCTCCCCTTTTCGATGCGTCTGTTAATGCTAATGCTAAAAAATGTGCAACATCATCATTGGCATCAAGTTGCTTCCTGGCTCTTTTATTTGGTGGGGTAGAGCCTTCATCCCTCATGAGTGAAGTTTGTACAGGAAACCGAGGTGTACGTTTGCCAGTGGCACGTCGCTGAGTTCCTACATGAATTAAGAATCAAATTTACACATTCTTGAATGAATTGGTTTACAGATACTAGACAGATGGACACCTTATAAATGCTGGAGTACAAAACTCCATAACAAATGCAGCCCCAAGAAATCAACTTCCTCACCCGCTCAAATGATATAATGAATGGGAAAATCACATAGAAACCATTTGATTTAGCTTCTTTAGACGAGAATAGTATTTAGGAGAATAATGAGTTAGTACAATGTAGTCACTTTACCATTAGCTCGTGCTTGCTTCAAAAACGTGAGACATCCATCTGTTGACGCAATTGAATGTTGTGTATCAACTTCTTCTCGAGAATCACTAAGCTGAGGTTTTGCACGTTTGCGCTTTTGCTGTTTCCTTGGTACTTCTGAAGCATCATGGCCTTCTCCTTCACTGCCACTCCCTTCCTAGAAGAAATACCATAAGAATGGGATACAAACCAGTCCACATAACTTTATCAAATATACAAACTGACCCAACAGACTGGCCACATAGGGTAACACAAAACTCAAAGGTTTATAATGTAAACGGTTTTACTGTCTATTCACGTTAATGATTAGAGGTTTTTTCACCAACCACCCACATTTTCATCCATGAAATTTCATTTTCTCATCTACTGGCAGGTCACTTCACATAATGTCATTGGTATGCCAGCCATTGTTAAATAGAATTCTCACCATGACACTGTAATGATCAGTCATCATAGCAATAAGGCCAGCTACGGAGGCAGTTCCCTCCGGAAGAGATAAATATGCCTGGAAGAACAAGCAAATCTTATGAATGCAAAATTATGTAGGTTTTACAAGAGCCTGGAAAAGAAAATTGCCACTTCGAATACTAATTATAAAACTGAGATACAATATGTCTAAACTCGTACCCGATTCATATTAAAAAGGGCATCCACCATGTCAACAGACCTGCTATTCCGAATTGCAGCAGCCACCTGGACCAAAATAGTCTTAAGAACTCTGATGCCATTGAAACTCACATAAACGAATGTGAGTAAAACAATGTTTACCTTCCTCCAGTCCTGCCCGTACTTCCGGTAAGCGTCATAGAAACGCTCAAGCTCTACTCGGGTCCACTGAGGTCCCAGCTTGTCAGACAATTTCTTTTTCTACGATGAGCAAAGCAAAGCATAGTTAATGCATCTGAGTAACATCTCATTCAACGTTCAAGAAATGAAGACCGATTACTCACACGCTGTTTATTTTTTCTCGAGTTCCCAACATCTTTTCCTGGGGAAGTTTCATTGGTGAAACGCTTGTTCACACTCCTCGATTTCCTAACCGGTGCCATTTGCAGGATTATCTGCCCAAGTATTTTAAATAGTTAGACACCAAAATGCAATTGTAAAAAAAACAACTTCAAGCTAATATGGACAAGATCGGACACTAAACTGATGGTCAAATTTGGCTTCCTCTAAAGCGTGGACAAATTCCGAATTACAATTTTACCAGAGGAACAAAAAATAGTTAGATTGGAGTTAGAGATTTCAAAACTTTACTCAAAAACAACTATAACCCATTCTTGGATCAGACAAAAAAGCACTCTTGGGGAAGATAAATATATGCAGTATCGAGAAGGGAAAATCAGAATCAGATTTAAGTTTGGGTATTCAAAAACCTAAAAGTACCAGAAAAAAAATCCCAAATTTGACGAGACACGAAAATCATTCACAAAGGCACAAAAGTAAGGAGTCCGAAGCCAAATTTCGAGGAAATGTGTTAAGAAATTGTTAAAAATTTAAACAGAAACACAAAAATCGAATCAAAACTCCCATTCGCCTAACCTGAAAATATCAAATAAAACGCAGACTCCACAAATCTGAAACCGATTCCCCCCCCCCCNCCCCCCCCCCCCCCCCCCCCCAAAAGTTGAAAAAAACTTCAATCGAGTGAACTTAAAAAAAAAAAAAAAAATCCCATTCAAATCCAGTTGAGAAAAAACGGAACTAGATTCAAAACCACGCCGCTTTAAAACGAACAACTAACACACAAGTGTAGAGAATACCAAAAAAAAAAAATCCTGGGAAAATTTCAAAGTCCAACAAAGAAAATTCAAACGGAAAAAGGAAAACCCTTTTAAAACCCTAATCGAAACAGATCCACAGACGATTCTCACTCACCAATTACGTGGATTAGAAAAGGGAATAGACGCCGAACCACATAGAAATCGAAACGCAGGTTTGGGTAGGAAGAGAGAGAAAGCACGAGCCTTTCTTTCAAAAAGAGAGATCGATGAGAAATTTGAAACGAGGGTTTTAAGAGAGAGAAGGAATTGAAAAAAAACAAAAAAGATAGAGAGGAGAGAGAGAGAGATAGAATTAGGGAATGAAATGAGTAGAGGTGTTGCCGCGAAACTTGAATAGAAAGGACGACTTCAGCCAATAAGCTTTCCCGATTTGTCATTTTTCCAATTTGCCTTTATTTTGTTTCACTCTGAATATCAGAAGCTAGTTGCATGTGTGATCGTGAACGCACACGTGGATCGTGAGGATGTGTACACCGTTTGATGTTTTTGTTCCACTTGTGGGGATTGTGGTATCGGTAGCAGAGGATCATATTTAAAAATACGAGAATTTTTAAAATCGAATATAATAAAATAATGGGAAAAACTGATATCATAACTTGATTAATTAGAAAGAATAACTTGATTACAGAAAGATAATCATAACTTGGTTAGTTAACATTTTGTTTAAGAATCTATCAAATATATATCTTTTAGTAATCGTTGTGTTGTTCAAGTTGAATATCAAATCTTGTTGGACGTTTTTGTTTTGTTTTTGAAAACTGTGAAATTTATATGGTTGTTGATAATCTACTCCATAATTCTTTCAATTATCAGTAGTGGTGGCTTGGTGCCCCAAAGTTCAAATATAACAGGATTTGGATTTTCTCTGGCCCAACTACGAAGCCCAAGTACAAATCCATGTCATATAAGCCCATATATTCAAGAGGAAATGGATGGTGACGGCTAAGAATCGACCGGATTTTCCGATGAGAATAGTCAAGAAGATAATTATGAGCTCGACTAGGATATCAACTCAAGAGCTATTTAATTTCAATTCATGATGAAATTTCAGTTGAAACAAGTCCAGAGACTTTGCTTTGATAATGAATTGAGGAAGTCATGTGATACTAAAATGTAAAACCTCTATGAACCCAAAATTAATTGAGCGAAGAAGGGAGAGTGTGATCACTGATGGATCATTATTCATTAAAGTCGAGGTCGATGGAATGAGTCAATATTGGTTTATGTGGACAAGTTTCAGGGCAAATGGCACAAACCATTGACCGTAGAGAAATGTGGAAGATTTGACCAAATCATCCATGAACTTCTCGATGGTCCAGTGCAACGAATCACACAGTTTCATTTCATACTCCCCAAAGACTCTCGCTTCTCGCACACGTCACTCTTGCTGCCATAACTATGTAAGATTTGGAATGATGTGGGGGTTATTATGTAGTTATCACTAGTTATGGACATTGCATAATATTTAATAATATATGGGGGTTGTTTTGAAATTCTCATTACTAATTTGTATACACATTTATCTTCTCGTCTTGTGGTGATTATCCTGCTATCGCCGGCGATGATTCCTCTCACCCTTTCGTCGCCGTCTCTGAATCGCCTCGTTTTGTTCACGTCTCGTTACTCTCACTCTCCGTTTCTCCGCAATTTCAAATCGATCCATCTGATCCACCAGACATTACCGTACAACCATCTTCTCGGCGTAAGGTGTCATGCTAGTAGCTGCGGTTCTTCCTCCTTCACCGCAAAGCCTTCCAAAGATATTCGGAGGGCTCGAACCGAAGTAGTTCTGGACAAGAAGCTTAGCGCGCTCCGGCAACAGTTTTCCGAGCCGGGTGTTGGAATCGATGCTTATATCATACCTTCACAAGATGCGCATCAGGTTTTTTACTTGTGAACCTCCTCTTACATGTATTTCTGTAAATTGGGTTGCTAAGTGGATGTTGATGTTATATATGAGTGGGATGTGAATACAAATTAAATTGAATGGGAAATTCTGGTAGATTCGAAACTAAGTTTCTTGCTGCTTTTGCGAGGTCTTTGTTTGCATCTTTCAATGATTATTTCTTGTTGATAAATTTTAGTTTTAAGGAACATATGTGATTGTTTTTTGACATTTTGTTATGAGTAATGTGTTGTTCTTTTGCGGTGGCGACCGAGAATGTATGGTTATTTGAGATGTCTGGGTGGAGTTTACATCTTAGGAGCTTAAGATTTTCCTGGAATATTTTTCTCTGCCATTTGAAAAGATCACAAATTTATATTCTGCTTTTAAATGGATCCATATACTGCCTGTGTGTATATTGGTGCTAGAGCGAATTCATCGCTGAGTGCTATGCGAGAAGGGCTTTTATATCAGGATTTACTGGAAGTGCTGGTACCGCTGTTGTCACCAAGGATAAGGCAGCTCTGTGGACAGATGGCCGCTATTTTCTTCAGGTTTTGATCATATTCATCCTTTCCAAATGTTTGGATTGCCCTCTTGTACATTTGAACGGAAACTTGTGGTTTCTTATCGACATTCGCTACAATTATTGTGTCAAAGGCGGAGAAGCAATTAAACGCTAGTTGGATTCTCATGCGTGCTGGTAATCCAGGAGTCCCCACGGCAAGTGAATGGGTAGCTGATGTTTTGGCTCCTGGTGGAAGAGTTGGTATTGACCCTGTAAGCTACTATCAAACCTTCTAAATTGTGTCTCCTTTTGTCCTTAGTATTTCATCTGGTCCTCAATCGTAGATAGTTTCAATACCCGCATTTGGGAAATGCGTAATTTCTTCCGTTGCACCATTCTTGTCTTATGCAGTTAAATAGATTGTTTGGAAAAAACTCGGAAAAAAATGAACCTAACTTTTGTGTATGTGGCAAATAATCTGGATTTCTGTCTGTCCAAAGCACTCTGCTGGACTTGGATTATGTTTGGGCAGCTAGAAAAGAGATACTCTATATTGTAGTTTGTAATTTGTATTTACAATACTTTGGAATTCATGAAGGGAGCAGTTCCTTTTTTCCGCCGATGCTGCTGAGGAATTGAAGGAGGCTATAGCGAAGAAGAACCATGAGTTGGTTTACTTGTACAATGCAAATCTTATGGATGAAATATGGAAGGACTCAAGGCCAAAGCCTCCTAGCAAACAAATAAGGGTACATGACTTGAAGTATGCTGGTGTAGATGTGGCATCAAAATTGGCCTCTCTGAGAAATGAAATTATGGATGCCGGCGCATCTTCCATTGTGATATCCATGCTTGATGAGATTGCATGGGCGCTGAATTTGGTAAATACTCCGGATCAACATCTTAGCATTGTCTATGTGATTTTGTGCCACTCTCTCAACTTATTCTTCCATTTGAAGCTCCCAACGCATTGATGTTTTAATGTGTTTTTTTTCTGATTGCAGAGAGGGAGTGATGTTCCACATTCACCTGTTATGTACGCATATTTGATTGTAGAGGTGGACCAAGCCAAACTCTTTGTGGACAATTCTAAAGTAACTGCGGAGGTGAAAGATCATTTGACAAACGTAGGGATCGAACTCAGACCTTATGATTCCATTCTTTCAGAAATAGATAGGTAAAAACATGATTGTTTAGGTCCATAAGAAGCTTCGGAAAAAGAAATATACTTCCTGCTCTGCTCATCGTTATACTCTACCTCACTCTGCGTTTTCGCAGTTTGGCAGCACGAGGAGCCCAGCTCTTGATGGATCCATCAACCCTCAACGTAGCTATTATTAGCACCTACAAATCTGCATGTGAGAAATATTCAAGGAAGTCTGAAAACCCAGACAAAGCTAAGACAAAGTTAAGTATTGGCTCTAGCGGATATTCCGCAAAACCCTCTGGAATTTACAGGCCGTCTCCTATTTCATGGGCGAAGGCCATCAAAAACGATGCTGAGTTACATGGGATGAAGAATTCTCACTTGAGGTAAAGAAATTGATTGCATTCTCATCTTCTCCTGATCTAAACCGCCTTTAGAGGATACAAGTTTCCTATCTCGAAAGTTTGGTTGGTAAATCTCTTCAGCTGACCACATATATTATTATGCAGAGATGCTGCTGCTCTTGCTCATTTCTGGGTGTGGTTGGAAGCGGAAGTGCACAAGAATGTGAACCTAACAGAGGTAGATGTGGCTGACAGGCTCCTTGAATTCCGTTCAATGCAAGATGGTTTTATGGATACAAGCTTTGATACTATAAGCGGTATGGTTATTTCCTTCCTTGCTTTTGGAGCTTGATTATCGATTATAATACCATACCTGTCATAATACAGAATCCATATACATTCTGTGAGTGATATGCGTTCCTTTCCTCTCAAATTACTCATGCAGGTTCCGGGGCAAATGGTGCTATTATACATTATAAACCAGAGCCACAGAGCTGCAGTCGTGTAGACCCTCAAAAACTTTTCTTGCTCGATAGTGGAGCTCAGTATGTCGATGGAACTACAGATATCACAAGAACAGTACATTTTACTGAACCTTCTGCCCGAGAAAAAGAATGTTTCACCCGAGTTTTGCAGGTGAGGATTTGGCTCTTCTTCTCCCCATCTTTCTTGATTACCTATCTTGAACAAGCAAAGCTGTGTAGGAGGCTTTCATCTGACTGTTTTTTTTGTTGTAGGGTCATATAGCTCTTGATCAAGCTGTGTTCCCAGAAGGTACTCCTGGTTTTGTATTGGATGGGTTTGCACGCTCTTCTCTATGGAAAATCGGACTTGATTACCGCCATGGTACTCTATTCTAGTTTTTGACATTTTCTTCACCGAACAAATTTTGTAAAGGAACTCATGTTGTTAATTTTTCTGCTTAACAGGGACAGGACACGGTGTAGGTGCTGCACTCAATGTGCATGAAGGTCCTCAAAGTATTAGCTTTCGGTATGGAAACATGACCCCTCTTCAGAATGGCATGATAGTAAGCAATGAACCTGGATATTATGAAGACCATGCTTTTGGAATCAGAATTGAGGTGCGGCTTGGTCACCAGTCCATGATAGTCGTTATAAGATACATCGGATCAGCTAACAATTATATGGCTTGCTTTTGCAGAATCTCCTTCATGTAAAAGATGCTGAAACACCGAACCGCTTTGGTGGTGCTACATACCTTGGATTTGAGAAGCTTACATTTTTCCCCATTCAGGTACCACTGATATATCATTCTGTCTCTGATCTAACTCTCATTCTTCTGGTCAGAGGAGCCTTCCGGTTTTCTTCTAGCTTCTCGATTTTCTTTTCTTTTTATCTCACACACTTGCCTCTTACTAAAACCATGCAGACAAAAATGGTTGACGTTTCTTTACTCTCTCATGCTGAGATTGACTGGCTTAATAATTATCACGCCGAAGTCTGGGAAAAGGTTAGTCCACGAAAATACTGTTGACTTTCACCATTATCTTCTCCAAAAGCCAAGTGGGTGAGTCTATCCCAATGCCTGCATGTGCCTTGAAAGCAAGCGAGATCAGATCAACACATGAAGGAAACATTACTTTTTTGCTTTTCCTCTTAGTGCAATAGATCAAAGGTTAAGGTCTTTAATAGAGATTTATGTTTCCTTGGCAGGTTTCGCCATTATTGGAAGAAGGCACTACTCAGCAATGGCTCTGGAACAACACTCGTCCGTTAGCTAAACCATGATAACCCACCAAGTGTTATTCCCACTTGCAAGCTTAGACTTGATCCTTACGGGCTAGAAACAAAATCTGCTCCTTTTATTTGATCGTGTGTGTAAGTAAATTGCAAAATGTAATATTTTACTATAATTATACAAAAAAAAGTCCCCACTTTTACTAATGTTCTCGAATCAACACAAGTACATCTCCGAAGGCTAAATTCAAACACAAACATCTCTTGAGCAGTTGACCTACATTGCACAACCTTAAATTTGTTGTACTTGAGATACATATTTAATTAAAACTGACAGTCGAGTACTCGATTCTGCTCGTAGTCCATCTCTGTTTCTTCGTGGAGAGGAAAGTAACTTCTGTCGCAAACTGCAAATTAGTGTTTGAATACGGAGTTTTGGTGAATGAATTCCAGATGGGTGATTCAGAAATTGACCTCTCACCTTCCTTCTTGCTTGTCTACCGTTTTGTGCCCTTCGAAAATCCTAATCCGGCAGACCCCAAGTTGCCAAGTCTCGACTTTTCTCCTCAACCATGTCGATATGAGTCGTCTGATATCCATCTGCGGGAAAGAAGGCTGGTTTCCTCATCTGGGTCCTTGTATCCACGCCTCTATTGTCAAGAATCCTGAGTTTTTCGAGCCTGTAGATGCTGATATCCATCGAAACGCTCTTGTTGTTTGGAACTCTTTGCTCGCTCTGTATGTCAGACGTGGAAACTTAGTTGATGCGCTCAAGTTGTTCGACGAAATGCCCATGATAGATACTATATCGCAGAATACTGTGTTTAATGGGTTTCTGAGGAACAGAGAAATGGCGTCTGGCTTTGTACTTCTTAAACGAATGCTTAGGTCGGGTGGGTTTGATCAAGCAACCTTGACGATTGTTTTATCAGTGTGTGATATACCAGAATTCTGTTTGGTGACCAAGATGATTCACGCTTTAGCAATTTTAAGCGGTTATGACAAGGAAATTTCCGTGGGGAACACATTGATCACATCCTACTTCAAATGTGGATGTTCGGTTTCCGGGAGACGGGTTTTTGATGAGATGGTACAAAGAAATGTCATCACTTGGACGGCTGTGATTTCGGGTCTCATACAGAATGAGTTACATGAAGATGGTCTAAGATTGTTTAGTTTGATGCGTAGAGGATTGGTCCATCCAAACTCGGTAACTTATTTGAGTGCTCTATCTGCTTGTTCAGGCTCACAGAGGATAATGGAAGGGCAACAGATTCATGCTCTTTTGTGGAAACTTGGGATTGAATCAGAATTGTGCATTGAGAGTGAGCTAATGGATATGTACTCTAAATCTGGAAGCTTCGAAGATGCGTGGAAGATTTTTGAGTCCACAGAGGAAATTGATGAAGTTTCAATGACTGTGATGTTAGTTGGTTTAGCACAAAATGGGTCAGAGGAAGAGGCTATACATTTCTTCATTAGAATGCTTCAAGCTGGTGTAGAGATTGATGCAAATGTAGTCTCAGCTGTTCTTGGAGTCTCGTTTGTCGATAATTCTTTGGGTCTAGGCAAGCAACTGCATTCTTTGGTTATCAAACGAAGACTCTCTGGTAACACCTTTGTTAACAATGGACTCATTAACATGTACTCGAAATGCGGAGATCTGACTGGTTCACTCAGCGTCTTTAGACGAATGTCAAAAAGGAACTACGTTTCATGGAACTCGATGATTGCATCATTTGCCCGCCATGGTCACGGATTAGCTGCCTTGAAACTATACGAAGAAATGATGATGCAAGACGTGAAGCCCACAGATGTTACCTTTTTGTCACTACTTCATGCTTGTAGCCATGTAGGGTTGATCAATAAAGGCCAAGAACTCTTGAAGACTATGCAAGATGTCCATGGAATCGAGCCTAGGACAGAGCATTATGCCTGTATCGTTGACATGTTCGGTCGAGCTGGTTGTCTAAAAGAAGCAAAGAGCTTTATAGACTCATTGCCTATGAAACCTGACTGTCCGATTTGGCAGGCATTGCTTGGTGCCTGTAGTTTCCATCGTGACACGGAAATAGGAAAATATGCTGCTGAACAGTTGTTTCAGACAGCACCTGATAGCCCAGCAGCTCATATTTTAATGGCCAACATATACTCATCCAGAGGAAAGTGGAAGGAGAGAGCGAAGACGATCAAGAGAATGAAAGCAATGGGAGTGACTAAAGAAACAGGCGTAAGTTGGATTGAAATCGAGAATAAAATACACAGCTTTGTTGTTGAGGACAAATTGCATCCACAAGCAGAGGCTATATGCGATGTTCTGTCTGAATTGTTTCCTGTTATAGTAGATGAAGGTTACAGACCTGATAAGAGGTCTATTCTCTATTATACAGAGGAAGCCAAAATGGATACAGCTATTGGAGCTCCTTAATCCCTTCTCTCTACATGAATACATAAATCAAGAATCCAGAAATTCCATGGGGTCTGTGAGGAACTGAGGATTGATTTTGGTAGTTGAAAACTCTTGCTGAAACAGAGGCTTTATTGTCTTCTCTCTTTGCCTTAATATCTTGACACTTGTCTGGTCATCAGTTAACGCCTCAGAAAGACAAACTTTAGGGAAGAGGGAACTCAGAAAAGGTAAGAGATACAATGGAATGTCTTCGTGTATTTGCTTCGATACCTAAAATCTCTTTCTTCTCCAATTCAAGAAACTCAACTTCCCGGCGATTCATCCCCAGTTGCAGCGAGAGAAGTAAAGAAGATTCACTCTCCAGCTCTTCACCGTACTCTATACTCGGCGTAGATCCAAGCTGCTCATCTTCCGAGCTAAAGGCAGCTTTTCGTGCCAAAGTATGAATCCAAGAATAAAAGTTCTTTACTTTTCTTTCTGCAAAGTAATTCCCTTTTGATTGTATTTGTAAATTGGTTCTGAGTTGTCTTTTTCTTCCGCACAGAGTTTTTTTGGAATTTCATATGTCTCGGTTTTGTTGACTACTTTGCCTTTGTAAAGGTGAAACAATATCATCCTGATGTAAACAGAGAGGGAAGCAATTCTGATATTATGATCCGTCGCATAATCCAGGCATATGAGGTACTAAACCTTTGTTCTACAATTGTTAAAAGATTTGGTCATCACTAACAGTATCTCAATAATACTTTCGCTTGCAGATGTTAACGAACTATAGCCGATCAGAGATAATTGAAGGGTTTACTCATAATACTCTCTCAGAATATTCTACAAAATAGTAATGGTTTTGGAATGTGACTCAGAACAACCAATTAATGTTTTTTTTCTCTATATCGCATTGGCAGAGAATGCTTAGACCCTTTTGACCATCCAGAGTGCGAGGCACTTGATGTGTTTGTGAATGAGGTCCTCTGTGTTGGAAAAAGTACAAAACTTTCTTCCTCTTCCTTGGATTTAATTAGCTCTTTTAGTTGCTCCATTTCTCCTTGAACATCTTTTCGAGAGAAGTTCGGAACAGTTCTGTTGATTTGTGGACTCGTTTCTCTCCAACTGCAGGGTGTTCGTACCCATGTTTTAAAACAGCTCCTCAAGTCTTCTCATGTGCTTCAACTGGAACAGCTCGAGCAATGTCTCAAGGTCTGAATGATTTTAACTTCCCCCATATTGGCCTTCTACATAGCTCCCTTTCTTTTAATGATATATCCGGTATGTATATGACCAGGGCATGGGGAAGATTACCGCTTACAGTCTGAAGTTAACCAGTGCCCGAGAAACTGCATACATTACGTCACACCTTCACAGAGAATTATTCTAGAAGAGTTACTAGACAGGTATCTGCTTCTCTCTACCCTCCTTGAGATTTTCTTTGTTCTTGTGAATGACCACTCACTAGTCTACGTATTGTTCAAATTGCAGTGTTTTGGACAAACCTTATGATTGTTCCGCGGAGGCAGAGTTGCTCTATGCTCTTATAGTCAAAGCTCAATTTGAGAACAATCGGTACCAGAAGCCAAAGAAGAAACAACCTAAATCTTGTAGCAAAAATGTAGAGTGGTTCTGAAGTTGAAGTTGCCGCCTATTTTCTAGTAACTGCAGCTGAGGAGCTAAGAGCTCCACCTACAACTACAAATTAATCCGGCTTGCAGAGCGAATTAGGTTTCTCTTTTTTCAGCAAAATGCATCCTTGACCTGAATCTGTAACAGCTCCTTCCAACTGAAAAACGAAAACAGAAGCGATCAATGTATTTATGTATATGAAGAGCCTGACCAATGAGTTAAATTGAATCAAATTCCTCATAATCATTCTCACAAAATGAGTTACTTCCTCATTCTCAGCGTTTTCCTTCATTATAGTCAAGATTCACATGGACCCAAGTGCCAGGAAAACTGAAATGGGATTGCAATTTATATCTGTAGGTTTTGGGGGTTTTTTCGACTTCGACCCAAAATATATATGCTTAGAAGGNGCAAAATGCATCCTTGACCTGAATCTGTAACAGCTCCTTCCAACTGAAAAACGAAAACAGAAGCGATCAATGTATTTATGTATATGAAGAGCCTGGCCAATGAGTTAAATTGAATCAAATTCCTCATAATCATTCTCACAAAATGAGTTACTTCCTCATTCTCAGCGTTTTCCTTCATTATAGTCAAGATTCACATGGACCCAAGTGCCAGGAAAACTGAAATGGGATTGCAATTTATATCTGTAGGTTTTGGGGGTTTTTTCGACTTCGACCCAAAATATATATGCTTAGAAGGCCCAAATCTAAAAGATCCAAAAACCTAAGCACGGGCCCAATGTGTCACTATGGTTGAGTGATATATAAACGTCAGAAAGCTCACTCCATCCGACGGCTCTCGTTAACCCTAAATCTCTCTCTGTTTTTTGGTTTTTAATTTATTTTTATTTTTGTTGCCATGGAAAGTAGTACTTTTTGTTGTTACTCAGATCGATGATCCATATTCCATCCGAGAATGCTTTGGCATGTGATGAATTATAGATTTGAGCAACAGTATAAAATATTTTCTTTAAAAAAAAAAGTATAAAATACTAATTTCAGGATCTTATTAGTATTGATTGATGGTTTTGGTATTTACATTTTCGATCTCAGTTAAAAAATGACTAATTAAACACTTTTTGAGTAAATTAACACTCTATAACGGCTCATGTAGCCCCACATGCCACTAATTTCCCCACCATTTAGTTTGAAGATTAAAAAAAAGTAGAATTGGCATACAAATAAAAGGTAGCCGTTATGTGTAAATAGACCGTTGGGACCAAAGAACGAAAACAAAAATTAAATAAAATAATAATAACGAAAGATCCGTTACGAAAATAAACCCCTTTATCCGCTCTCCCTCTCTCACTTCTCGTGCCTGTTTGACTTTTCCTTCAGACATTCTTTCGCCAATTAGACAGAAGACCAATTCGAAGCTGAAGATTCATGTCTGTAAGTTAGAAAGTCAGAGAGAAAAAAGAGAGAGAGAGAGATCTGGGTTTCTGGAAGCTCTTGTGAGGATCTCATGGGTTTTGTTACAAAGGTTTGAGCTTTTATAAAACCCAGTTTTTAATTGTGAGGCCATAGAGAAATTTTGGGTAATTTAGTGAGAATTTAAGAGAAACAATAGAAGATGGTTGCAAGAACCCCACAAAAGCAGAGGAAAGTGGCGATGGTGGCGCCTCCTCTCAACTCAGATATTCTCAGGGAAACAATCAGCAAGGTATTAGTCCAATTTAATTACATTATTAGCATAAAGTTTACAGCTTTTTTTTATATATATCTTACCAGAATTTGCAAACGCTCCAATTCTCAGGCTCCTTCCCATTATATTTGAAACTTTACTTAATTAGTCCAATAATTGTACCCACTGCAAATAAAATTGTTTATTTTCTGGCCCCAAGTTAAAAAGATGTTTCTTTTATTTGATTATAAGTAATGGGTTTTCATTTCAAGAGGATCTTATGTTAGTTTCCACCATTGATGTGAACTTCTTGATACCTAAGGAACATATAATTATATCTTCATTTCTCTCAGCTAGAAGACAATTTAGTAGGTCAATTTAGGCTATGAATTAGATTTTTGGGAATGTAACATTTGAGGGCTTTTTAGCTGATTTTTGAAAAAAAAAAAAAATGCTATGAAATGTGAAGGTTGACAAATGTATGGAAAGACTGCAAGAGCTACAATACACAATAGCAGGAGGAACCAAATTTGTCTCTGGTGTGAACCTTAGCCCTCGAAGCACCAGAACTTATTTGAAGACTAGCCTTAGATGCAAGCAAGAAACTTTAAGGTAAATCCAGAAGATACAAAACCCAAACTTTTACTTATAGAGACATCGGTGTTGATCCAAATTCAGAAGTGTCTTTTTGGGTTTTAATTTCTCCCCTGTTATTCATTGTTGTAGGATCAAGAATGCTACTAATAAGAGATCTCCAATCGGAAAGTTTCCAGCTTCCTCACCAGGTGAATCTCTCTCCCTCTCTCTTTCTCTCTCTCTCTCTCACACACACAAGCATTAGGCATAAGAGGTCATACCACAGGCTGTAAAAGATAGTTGATTGTGTTTGGTTATGTTGGAGAATTTTGGCTAGATTTCTTTTCAACGATAGATTCTGGGATCTAATGTTCATGTGTTTCACCAAATTAGTCTTAGTTGTGCAATGTTTAATCTTTTTGTGTAATGCAGGAGATTGGAGGAAAATGTCACTCCCAGCAATGCTACTAGGAGAGACCGTAAATGAAATCTTACAAGCCTCACAAGTCACAAGAGACATTGTAGATGCCCTTGCATCAAAGAAGAGTAGAAAGTCCAGGAGATCAGCAATGCCAGAAGAAGACGATGGCCCTAAAACACCTGAGACCCAACAGAAACCTCGGGAACCGAACCCTGAAACTGTCAGCAGCAATATCAAAGCAAGAAGGAAGAAAGAGAAGCAGAACAAGCGATCAGAATCAGATTCTTCTCCGTCTATACAAAGAGCTCGTTCAAGAATTGTGTTCAAAATCGTCTCTCCACAGAAAACAGCAGAGAAGGTTCATCAAGTAAAGGGAAATGGTGAGAACAGTTTTCGGCATTTGGCTAACAGGGTTTCGCCAAAGCACAAACCTTGGGTTAAAAAGGCGGTCCTTTTTCCGAACCCTCTGTTTATTTCCGGTTCCTCCACACAACAAGCTAAGTTCAGTAGAACAATGTCTCCGGTCATAGCCAGAAATGACATAACCAGCAGCAAGAACAATAAAGAGACGCCACACAAGTTCTTGATCAAATCTCCTCCCACATCAGCATCGAAGTTTCAGGTGAAAATCAAGAGCCCACCTAAAGTCTCGGTTTCTCCTACCAGAAATGGAAGCAACTTGGCTCGGAAGTCGCCTAGAGGCTCCAGTTCTCCGACAAGAAGCGTTACCTTGGGAAAGAAGTCGCCTACAGCGTCGATTTCTCCTATTAGAAACTTGGGCAAGAAGTCTCCAAAGCTATCAACCGCTGCGAAGCTCAGAAGATCATTTACTCCTACGAGAAATGGAAGTAGCTTGGCCCGTAAGTCGTCCATTTCTCCGAAAAGGGTCACGCTTCAAGCATTTATTTCTCCGACAAGAAATGGTAACTTGGGAAAGAAGTCACCCAAACCTTCGATTTCTCCGACTAGGGTGGGCAAGAAGACGCAGAAGCTATCAACTGCAGCAAAGCTGAGGAGGTCATTTTCGCCATCAAGACTAGCGATGAGGTTGGTGTCTCCAATGAAGAACAGGAAAAGTGTTGGGAAGTGTGATGAAGATGAGATGGGGATGATGGTGACTGGATTGAAACAGCGTCCGGTTTTAGTTCCTAAGAGATTCTCGATGGGGAGAATCTAATCAGAGAGAGTTTGAAATGAAATAAGATATTTTTTTATTAAAAAAGTCTTTCATCTATTGATTAATTATTAAGTACTTAAAAGAGTTTGTGTGGGAAGAATTTTATACGCATGAAAATATAAAACAAATGAAGTGTGGATTATGGCCAAAGAAAAAAAAAGAGCTTACAATATATATAGACAATTTTTCTAAAATAAATTTATTTAAGAGAAATCGATTTTAATGTTATTTATTTTCTTTGAATGAAACGTTTTTTCTTCAAAAATAACTCATTGACTTTTTTTTTATTGGGTGGTAAAATAATTTTAATTATCATTTACGTTATATAAATATATAACATTGAAATCGATTAGTAACAAAAACATCAATTATGTGATTTATATATTTATTTACATATTTAGAAAAAAATTGAAATTTCAAATGACCCAATAGGGTGAGAGCAAAAACCTACTTTTATATAAATATGATTCTTTCCTATGTTTCATTGTCGAGAAAATATATGGAATTAATTTTAAAGTAATTTATCAAGTGAAAATACTTTTGATCAAGTGTTAGGATTCATGCAAAAGATCTACCACAAAAAGTTTCTTCTCAAGACATCAACTAGACGTATATACCAAACCCAATTTGGTTATAGTGGTTTCACTTTTTATAACCCAACAAAATTATACAAACCAAAAGAAACAATTAAAACACCGGATAAAACTTAAATCGTTTTTTTTTTTTTTTCACAACTCAAACACGCCCATTCTTAAGTTTCAATCTGAGATATATGACACGGCATCAAACACTATAAAATCATTATGTTACTTGGTGATGAAAAATAATAGTTAACTTTCCATGGAAATTTGACCCCCCCAAAAAAAAAACTTTCCATGGAACTTGTAGTGCTATCTAAAGCCAATAGGCAAAATCACCAATTCCATAAAACTCTAATTAAAATTCGGCTACCAATTAGGCAATTACTTCCTTTTGCTTTTAAGTTTTCACTTGTCAGTTTCTTTCTTGCCATTTCATGACATAAAGGCATTAAAGATGACTAATACTTTCATCCTTCTAATCTTTCGCATTTTTTTTTAAAGATTATCACCAAATATCCGATCGCCAAGTTCTCAAAACCGAAATTAGGGGTAAGTATCGACTACTCATGTATGTGAACAAACCGAATCAAATACCTGAGCAGAAATCCAAGAATACAAGTGGCCTAAACAAAGTGATTTCGTTCATGGTAAGAATCGAACTCATGCGCACTAAGTTGAGAGGAGTGTAATCCCCTTCTTCTAGGTCATGGTCCAACTACCACTGGACCACTTTGATTAGGCACATTTGGATTAAATCCATTTAACAAATGGGAAAATAAGAAAGTAGCCATAACTTATATTTGGGTGAAGCATTGCTAACCAATATGATACACAATTAGGCATCCATATTTCAACTTGATTTTTTAGGATTCAGACTTAGCTTGACTACATGGTTCTATGGACCAAACTGTGGTTAATCCTCCAAAACAAAACATTCGCGGGGCCCACAAAAACCTACACACAATAATACACTTATTGAGCAATACACGACACGTTACTTTCCCTCAAAGCAAGAATCTAAAGTTGCAAAACTTTAACAAAAAGCTTCGACTTTGCTTCTCCCCTTCCATTTACACTCCTTGTGCTACCTCAAGCCAAAAATACAACCAGGGAGATTATTAAAGCCCTCTCAAAGCGGTGCGCTTCAACACAAAGATGGAAACTTCTAGAAACTCCACCAATTCATCGCTCTTCCAATGGTTAGGTCTTATAGAAGATTCTGATCAGCCTTCTAGCTCTACCCCTCCTCGAGTCATCACCCTTCTCGCTTCAGTTCTTGAGAAGATGATTCAAAAGAACGAAAAGCCATTCTACACAAGACACAACAAGTTCCGTTTGTCAATATGTAAAATTGAGATTTCTCTTAGATAGTTTCTCTATCCTCCGATCTCATGTTTGAATCTCCTGGCGATCGACAGGGACGAAGAGATCACTATCTTCCATGGCTCAAGAGCACCATCGATGACCATTCATCGTTACACAGAGAGAGTCCACAGGTACGCTCGGTGTAGCCCTGCGTGCTTCGTTGCAGCCTTTGCTTACATCCTGAGGTATCTAGAAAAACCAGTGGCTACAAGCATGACTCGTCGTCTCACATCACTCAACGTTCATCGCCTTCTCATCACCAGTCTCTTGGTCGCAGCCAAATTCTTGGACCGCAAGTTAGTATCTTCTTAATTAAACCTACAATCTCTCCTATCTATTTAATTATTGTAACCAGAGTTTTTTATCTTGTTTTGTTTTTTTGTTCTGGAGTTTAGGTGTTATAACAATGCGTATTATGCAAAAATCGGAGGAGTGAGCACTGAAGAGATGAATAGGCTGGAGAGAACGTTCTTGTTCGATCTTGATTTCAGACTAAATATTACAACGGAGATGTTTGAGAAACACTGTCTCATGTTGCAGAGAGAAACTGTGCCTTGTGATTCAAGAAAACTTAGAACAGTTCTTGGAGAGATAGCTTGTAGCTGCCAAGCGATTTAATAAAACAAAACCCAGGGGAAAAAAAAAAATCATTGCTTAGATCTTCTTCTCTTCACTTTGTTTTCAAACTAGTGTTTTCTCATGATTATTTGAAGAAACAGAGCAATAAAAAGAAACGAACAGGAACTAAAATCTAATTACGTTTGGGATCAAAACAATTCTTTTCTTATTGAACAAGTCACATCTGCAGTATTACTTAAACAATCTCTTCGTTCAACATCGAAAGAAAAAAAAGAGCAATGAATCTTGATCAATTCGGACCATTCCCAAATGGCGATGACGGACTAAATTCGGGCTACTACGTTTGGGCCTGAGTTATGGTTAGCCCAAACCTGACGCAAAAATCATGAGCGAACACACACACACACACACACTAATTGATAAACAAACTTTTTGCGTTTGAGGGCCTACGTGTGGGACTACGCGTATGAGAACGGCGGATACATACATGACGTATTAGAAAACCTTATTGAAATATAATATGTATATATTTAAGTTTCCTCGTTGGTGCCATGTTGCAACGCATTAATGAAAAGTAAGATACAGATACTCTTTCTCTCAACTAAAATTAAAATACTTCTTGCACAGTATTCAACTCTCTCTTTTTTTTTTCTAGCTGCACGTGCTATTTCATTTTCAACTCCTTCGGTGGCCAATATGAATCTAATAACTAAAATCGACATCCCAAAAATATATTAAATTTGAAATTTGTTTGACTTTCGGCAATGTAATATTATGTTTTGACTTATGATAATAAATATGCCTTTTGACGAAAATAATAATAATCTTTTATAGTACTTTCATTTTTTCCCCCGAAATAAGCCGAATTATTATTATTATTTGTTCATATCTAATAATAATCTTTTATAGTAATTTCATTATAGTAATATTACATTGCATTTTTTCGGCAATGTAATATTACTATCTTATTGTACTGACTTGATAATAAATATGCCTTTTAACGAAGGGGAAAAAAATCATTTTTTATATTTTCCCGAAAAAGGGCAAATAAAAGGGGAGGAAACAAATGGAAAAATGGCTAAACGATGACGTAATGTGGATTATCATAATTCATAATTTCACTACTGTGTAAATGGCCGTCATCATGTCCATGTGATCCTGAACTAATCAAAATGGAATTGGTTGATCAATTTCAAAAGCTTCTATATGTTGTCATTTGATAATTTATCTTTGAATGGTTAGATTCCTATGTTATTGCAGCAGTTCATGATCTCTAAGAAAATAGATGAAAAGTCACTTTATAGAAAATAAGTTATTTGGACAATTTTGCACTGAGGTAGTAGTATAAGACAATTTTTTTTGTTTTTTTTTACATTTTTAGATATGACGAGGCTTTATTTTAAAGATTTTACACTAAAAATATTGATATTGAAAAAGGTTGGTTAAATTGTGAAATGGATAAAGAAACGAATATAGCGGCTTGTTCGATGCGATTATCAAATAAGAAAGAAATTAATATTTTATTTCCTCTAATGGTCGAGAAAAAAAATCCTTTAATGATAGTTTCAATAATATTAGAACGTTAAAAAACTCATAATTAGACTGAACGCGTGAACTTAAAAAATTATAGATTATTGAAATATTAAATTCAATCTTTATTTTATTCACAAGATTTCTCTTAAAATCTTCCCTTTTTGTACTTTTCTCCGTGATTCTCTTCTGTTTCAATAATAAGCTTCCTCATCTCCGTTTACGGTTTATCTCAATATTTTATTTCTTTAAAACTTCCATCTCTCTCGAAACCTCAATTTGCATATTCTTGTTGTCAGTGACTACGATGGGCTCGATTCTAAATTTTTCTGAGTTCTTTTTTTAATGAGTATTCTTTTTGATTTTCTCTTTGCTTTGCTTTGCTTTAAAGCTTTCCCCAAGATAAATAAAAACTCATAATCCGTGATTTGATCGTCAATTTTCTTTTATTTTTCTTTCTTTTCTATTCTGGGTTTATGGGTCTCTTCTTCACGATTTTGCCAGATTAGGGAAAACAAAACCAGAAATTAAATAAAGGTAAGGCAAAATTTTACCTTGTGATTTAGCATTCTCTTTCTTTCTCTGCGTTTTTAGTTTGGCTCCTTCTAAAATTTCCCTTTTTATTAGGCTTTATTCGTTCTGATTCTCGCCTGCAACGTCGACCTAAAAAGATGCGATTTAGATCAGAGTTGCGATCGATAAGAGATTCGAATTTCTGCCCATCTGGGTTTCTTCTTCAGGGTTCTTATTTATCTCTTCTGAAATCGATCTGCATGTCATTTTTTAGGATTGATAAATCTCTCTTCTCCGACTCAGATTTTGAATAAAGTTTCAGTTTTTTTTTGCCTTCTGGGTTCTTAGAGTTCTTCTTATCTCTGCAATTGCATGCATGTTACTTTTGGGGTCTGATTACTGTATTTTAATGCTTTGGTTTCTTCGATTCATGCAGGTTTCTGACATTGTCGACCCAGATTTTTATTTCTCCTGGAATTTTGGATTTCTGTGTTGGAGAAGGTGGTGAATCTGAAGCGATTAGTAATAGCTGCCTCTCTCTTTCTCTCTCTCTCTCTCTCTCGGATGAATTCTCCGTTGAGTTGCAAGAATCTGAGACTCTTTTCAAAATCTATTGCTTGCAAATGTCTTGTTCTTGTTGCTATTGCTCTGTTCTACAGAGCCCTGTTGCTCTCTTACTCCCCCAAAAACGTTCTGAACAGTAGCTCCTTGATTCGAGCCCGTTACATGTCAGATTCCTCCTCAATCGGTGGAATCCGGACTGATAAGTTTCTCGAGGTTCCTCAGATCGTGTGGGGATTAAACAATCAGAAGATAGCTTTTGCCAGAGCTTGCTTGACGGCGAGAATGATGAACAGAACGCTTCTCATGCCTAGTCTAAGTGCTTCCTTGTTCTACAAGGAAGTCGATAAGCTTCGTCCGATTCCCTTCGATAAAGTGTTTCAGTTTGAAAGATTCAACTCTCTGTGCAGCGGGTTTGTGCGGCTTGCTCGGTCCTCAGATGTTCGAAACAGAACACAAGTGTTTGATCTTGAGAAAGGTAGTGGAAGAAGATGGACAGTGGAGAGAGACTTGGAACAATTGAAACAATCCGCACGTAACGGATCGTTCGATGAGTTTGAAGTGATCCGTGTCATAGGGAAAAACCCATTCTTGTGGCACGATCATTGGCCGGTAAAGGACTATGCTAAGGTCTTTGAGTGTATGGTTGTGGTTGATGAAATCGCAAGAGAAGCAGATAAAGTTGTGATGAAAATCAGAGAAGCAGGGGCAAATGCGGCAAGAGCGAAACTCAAACCCAGAACCGGAATCCAGGGTCCTATTCCTTTTGTTGCGGTTCACATGAGGATAGAGATAGATTGGATGATACATTGTAAGAAACTAGAGCAAAGGAAAAAGGTTTCAGAGATTTGTAGCAGTAAAAGAGAGATTATGGAGAGAGTAGGGAACATTTCCGGTTTAAAGACTCCAACGGTTCTTTACCTCGCGGTAGCGGATAGTCTCTTAGAAGAAAAAGAAGAGGATTCATCGGTTTTAAAGGGTTGGAGAGACGGGTTAATACCTTTTGAGAAGAAGAAGCTTGGGGTTAAAGAGGAGATTTATGGGAAGTATTCGTATTTGATTCAGTCGGCTATAGATTACGAGGTGTGTTTAAGAGCGGATGTTTTTGTTGGTAATAGCTATTCGACTTTCTCTAGTCTCATTGTTCTTGAGAGGACGCAGAAGGCGAGAAGGTTAGGGCTTATGAGTTCTTGTGAAGATAGTGAAAACGAGTGGAGATCGTATGCATATAATCTGGCTGGAGAATCAAAGGGAGTTCCAAAGAGATGGATGACGGATATGACTCATTCGAGCTTGCAAGCTATTAGCTATGGCTCTAATTCTGTTTCTTGTTCAAGTGGGTGAAGTTGACATTTTAGAATTAGTTTTGGTCTTTTTTATACAATTCGTTTATTTGTGGGGTACAAAGTTGTGTGGATTTTTACAGGTAAAAAAGAAAAGCAATGCTTAAATCTTCTTTTCTTCATTTTGTTTTTTCAGATTTCTGTCTTCTTCTGATAATTATTTCGAGAAAAAGAGTAAGAGGTGAAATCTATAGAACAATTCTTTACTTAGTAAACAAGGCATCTATATGAACAAACAACTTAAAACCCACATTCTTTTTGTTTTGTTTGGAACACTTTGCTGGTCTGGATCTTTCTGCAGCTAAGAATTAGCTCTGTTTTCTTCCGGCGTAGAGACGGAATGAAGCCAGCCCGACGATCAAAGCCGCAGTCCCGACTGTTAAGAAACATTTTGGGAATCCACAAATATCATAATGAGATGCAGAAGCATATGACCAAACATTTTGGAATCCAAGAAGTGAACATACTTGAAACCGCCATTAGAGATCCGTTGATTAGCTTGCAAATCCTTTTCTTCTTTGACTCGATCTTTGGAATACACAAATGAGGATGCTCGGCCGCGGTTAAGATCTTTAGAAATAAGTTATCGAAATCTCCTAATTTGGAACTGATTGGTATTGGAGCTTCGATCCCTATATCTTGTGCAACCTGCAAAAATCAGTACATGACATATTATTTTAGTTATTATTACAAACTTTTGATGAGATTATTATACTCAAGAAGAAAGATCAGTTACTCTAGTGGATTCTTGAATAGCCATTGGGAATGAATCAAGATCAGTTTTTGCTGCAACCATTAGGCAAGGAAACTCGAAACCCGCGTCTTTGCTAGTGGTTACAACCTCAGCAAGCAAATCAATGGCTCTCTTCCACGAAGACTCATCAGAAGTATCGTAGACGAAGATTGCTACATCACAAGCAGCCAATGCTTCATCTGATAATAAGAATCCATCTTCTCGATATTGAATTTCCTTCATCACCAAAGTTTTCTTTGTATTTGCAATCACTCCGGATTTGCCAACCATATTAACAGCATAACGTTCCTCATCGTATGACGTACGATTCATATAATCAGGCAGACATATTTTAACTTATGTTCTGTAAATTAGTTTCTTGAGCTGAGTCAAAAATGGACAGACCTTCCGATAAATCGATTGAGCAATGCAGATTTTCCAGCATTCTTGGGTCCAAACACAAAGCACTGAACAACTTTTCTTTCGGAGTTTTGCTCCTTGCGATCTAGCTCCCTCTTCCTAGTAACGCGAATCGCTGAAGATGGATCATCTTGGTATCTAATGTAAATCAAATACTCAAGACTCCTAGCTGGATCTATTAGTGTCATCAATGACCACTGCAAAGATAGTAAAAAGTTCAAAGATTTAGGGGAAAATGTAAACTTTTGAAATGGGTTCCTCTTAAAACCGTTAAAAGACTTATTTTTGATTACCAGTGAGAGGAAAGCTTCAATAAATAATCCTCCTTTCTTATTTTTCTCTGCAGCATCCTTATAAGGATCTTCGTTCCAAGGACTGTCATTAATGATTCAAATCAATGGAATTACACAGAAGCAAATCAAAGGAAACATTTTATAATCACAAATCGCGCGCTTTTGAAATCGGAAAATGTTACCTTTCCGGTGAAGTTTGAAATAGATATCCCATCTCATGAGGTCCCAAGTTAATATTCTGAGGAATTCAAATCTGATTTAAAAAAAATCTTTCTCCCACAAGTAATATATACCTAAGACATAAACTAGAAAAATAAGACTTTATACCGTATTTATCCATAAGCTCATAGACTACTCCCCTTAAGAATCCAATAGCTTTATCTGTCAGCTCAACACTCTGCACAATGACAAAAGAATTGCCAAATCAGAAACTGCAGCAAATAATCACAATGAAGCCAAAACAGATAATTTCTATTTCTTCAGATTTTTACCTGATCAGCCTCACGTTTGAATGATGAATAAGGAATCATATCATCTGCGAGTCTCATATCGTTGTTATACCCAAATTTCCTAAGTATAGTCCATAATGTTTTGATTCTTCCTTGTTCGACAAGATATGTGTTTAGAAACAAGAAACCATCCAATGTGAGTCCTTTTTCATTAGCTCCTTGTGGATACCGTACTTGCACAGATTTTCTTATTTCTTTACATTGAGAAGGCGTCAATGGTTTATTGAAGCAGTGAACCTATATTTTTTTTTTTTTGCAACTTAGCTGTTTTATAGAAACACTCAAAAGAAGAACACTATGAAACATAAGAGGGAATCAGAGGAAACCTGAATATCATTTAACTCGGCGTCATTGAGAATGAAATTCCTTTTATGGCTAGAGAGTCTAAATATATGTTTTAAGGCAGCGACACAGCGAGGCTTCAATGAATTGGTTTCTTGATCATATATTGGTCCTACAGGGTGAATAACCGCTTTTTGCGCATGCTTGAAAACATCTCGAGCCTACAGAAGAAGCTTTTGATTGATCAGGATGGTCATTTTTACACGTGATGGAAAAATAAAAAGTTAACCAGATTCATCACAGAGATCTAACTTTCAGCAACAAAAAAACAAAAGGTTGACACAATGTGAATGTTCTTGAAATGCTTAAAGTTTAAGATCTCACGCACAAGCCAAGACATCTGATTTAGCTCCAGAGCAGACCACTCGATAGATGTTTCGATCTCTCGATATTGTTGCATTATAGGTGTCGTTATTTCTTCAATGCTGATTTGATTGTAAACCCCTTTGATGTCAACTTTATAACCTGCCACTATGATAGGAACTCTCACCTGTTCAATAGAAGAGTCACAAGACAAATTTCAATAAGAAAGATTACAAAATTCAGGGCAATGAGCATAAATAATCTCTACACTTTTCTAATCGTTAATTGATTGATGAAGACGAAGAAAGAAGAAACTAAACCTCTAATTGTCGAAACAGAGGAAGCCAGTATTCACTCAAACGATCAATAGTCTCCGGTCTATCGAATGCAAATGTCAAAACAATTGCATCTGCTTCCTTAACTTCCCTTATGACCTTTCCCTTATCTTCCGGTCTGCAGATTTTATTAATAGAGACATCAAATAGTAAATTCATCTGCCCTATCCAAAGAACAATATCAGAAATTCTATGCAAATCCTTCTTGTTGTCAATGTATAGAATCAGAAGAAACATTTTACCTTGAAGAAGTGTCGATAATGGTGGCGGGAATCGGGTCAGAGAATAATTCAGAAGGTAAATTGGTATAAGGTAACAGAGGAGGGATGTTTGGATGGAAAGAACCATATGCTGCAGCCATAATCAAACTTGATTTCCCAGTTCCCTTTTCACCAACCACAACAATTTGTAACGGTTTTGACGAGCCACGAGGATCTCCCACACCAATCCTCATCATCTGATTTTGCAAACAACATCAAAATACTTTCAGAATAAACAAATACCGATCATATAAGACATTTGAGAAGATCTGAAACAGAGAAGGAGACTGAACAATGGCCAAAATCAAATTACTAAGCATGACTTAGAAAATCTAGAGGCTCAAGAATCAAGATTCAGGTATCGTAAGTTGAAAAGAAGAAGTTTTATACAACCCATTAGGTGAAATTGCTGAAACAGAGGCAAAAACAGAGAGAGACTAGATGATCATAAAGATGCATACTTTTCAGAATAATTCAGAGTCTCAAAAACAGTAAAAATAAATTAACCTAGAAGATCAAAATGCAGATGAAAGCGGGATGGTAACTAAGCTTGTGAAGGATGAGAAATTTCAAAAGAAGAAAATAAAGCCTCTTCTTCTGTTGTTTTATTTTATCAAATAAATATTTTGGGGGTAGATTTCACTGCAGCGTGTCATTTCTATACTCTTTTAATTTTGGAGTTTGACTAGTTATAATTGCTTGTTAGTTTCATTAGAAAACTTTCCTATATCGAATTTCTATACTCTTTTCATTCTTAACTTTTTGCTTATATATAGGCTATTATTTATTTTTTTCCAGGAAAACAATGCAGTGAAAGTTAATCTCTTAGACCATTTGTTGGTGGTCACCCTTTATAAATTGCTAGGTGGAGGGTTCAAAACATAATTGTAGGTAATATAAGAAACTAATAGTATGTTATTTATTGAAAAAATAGTGTGTACGTATTGTGAGTATATTGAAATAATGGTTTAACCTCTATTGCAATAACATGTATTCTACATTCTATATGTTATAGTCGTCTTAAGGCAATTTACTAAATTCTCTTGAGACAATTTAGCTATTAANGTAGATTTCACTGCAGCGTGTCATTTCTATACTCTTTTAATTTTGGAGTTTGACTAGTTATAATTGCTTGTTAGTTTCATTAGAAAACTTTCCTATATCGAATTCTATACTCTTTTCATTCTTAACTTTTTGCTTATAGGCTATTATTTATTTTTTCCAGGAAAACAATGCAGTGAAAGTTAATCTCTTAGACCATTTGTTGGTGGTCACCCTTTATAAATTGCTAGGTGGAGGGTTCAAAACATAATTGTAGGTAATATAAGAAGCTAATAGTATGTTATTTATTGAAAAAATAGTGTGTACGTATTGTGAGTATATTGAAATAATGGTTTAACCTCTATTGCAATAACATGTATTCTACATTCTATATGTTATAGTCGTCTTAAGGCAATTTACTAAATTTCTCTTGAGGCAATTTAGCTATTAACAAGAAAAAATAAATCAACATAATAATCAAATTATAAAGCTGATAAAAAGGAGTTTAATCATCTAGAGGGAATGATGCTTCAAAATGAGAAAAAGGTTACCCTCCGTTCCCGTTAAAGCCCATTAGGCCGGAGTAGTTCAGTTCGAGGGCCCAATTCGTTCCTCAGAGAGCTCCGAGATCGGAAAAGAGCATAACAAAGATGATGCCCGGCGAGAACAACACGATCATTTAACACAGGAAATTAAGAGCTTTACTAATGTTATTAATAAACGTTAAGACGTAGTCTTTGACATTATCGCATTGGCCTAATGTAACTGATCGTATATTCATCAAAATACAGCTATATACACCTCTTTAAATAGGGTTAAGTACTTAAACGTTTTGGAGTCGAGTGTGGTGATGGCCGCCCGTTTGGAGCGGTTATTGTTCATAGGAACGAAATCGTTGTGAGCTGCCATAATATGGTTTTGAAATACAAAGACCCTACCGCACATGCTGAAATCATAGCCATTAGAGAGGTACTAACACTGATGGCTACCTTCAAGAAACAAAACTGAAAATGTAATTGTTGTGGAATTTTGTACATAATGCCAAATCTTGTTTCTCATTATGGTTTTTTGACCAAACCACAGGCATGCAAGAAACTGAACGAAATCAAGCTATCGGAATGCGAGATTTATGCGTCCTGCGAGCCTTGTCCGATGTGTTTTGGGGCCATCCATCTCTCAAGACTCAAGGTAAAAATAATTACAACAAAGTGAAATATGAAAACTTATTCATGCCAAACTTGTGTTTACTTTTTGTTTCTTCTTTCTTTCTGAAACTTCTTTTTGATTGTTTGTGAACAGAGATTGGTGTATGGGGCCAAAGCCGAAGCAGCTGTAGCCATTGGTTTCAGTAGCCGCATAGCCAATGGTTTGAAAGGCACTGGGCTCTACCTTAAGTCTAACCTAGAGATCATAAAACTCGATGTGAGTATCGCCGAGCAAGTGTTCCAGAATACAAAGGGGAAGTTCAGTTTATATTAAGAATTTGTTTATCAAGTAGACACTCACTGATGATGTGAATAATTTTATTTTTGTGAGAAATCCTCAAATAGAGTTTTTTTCTTATAAAAAAAACAAAAACAATTATTTTTTTGGACAATTCGGAGCAAAGCCCAACAAGACAGGGCCATAGTCAAAATTCTAGGCCCCGAGTCCGAGAAAAAGAAAAAGGTGACAGAGTTCAGTCGGAAACGTCGAGAGAAGAGCAAAATCCTAAGCGAAGAGGCAAACACACCAGAGAAGAGATGTCGAATCCGATGCCCCTAATCGAGACTATTCTCCACCAGAGAATAGGCAAACACACCAGAGTTTGCTTTTATAGGTTTAGCTTGTTTATGCTGTGCATTGTAATACAATACAAGCATTGTAGTAGTTCTCGTTTCAAGAACAACGTTCTAAGATTTTTTTTTTTTTTGAAATGAACAACGTTCTAAGATTTGATCTGATGTAGATCAAATATATATATAAAAAAATTGGTTGTAACTGGATTGAGTATCAACGTAGGGTCTTTGTGTAGGATCAAAGGGACAAGGGAAATGATGTAATAAAAACGTTTAATATGGTATGGATGATATGGCGGCCATTGTGAATTTGTGAGACATCTCGCAAGTCTTGGAATCTTCAACACTAAAATTAAGTTTAACACTTATTATAAACAAGATTGTAAGCGTCAATATTTGTAAAAACTAGATAATTTTTTTATTTTTATTTTTTTAATTGTATAACACCTTTTTGACATGTTTTGTGTATCTATTTGTCATCGCTGAATAAATGGGGCAAAATTGAATAAATCTATTTAAAACGAAAAATACAATATAAAAACATCTAGTGGGACGATGCTTCTAAACGAGAAAGAGGGTTACGCTCTGGTTAGTGGTTCCCGTCAAATCCCATTGGACCTGATTAGTATAGTTTCAACTTTCAAGGCCAATTTCGTTCGTTAGAGAAAGCTACGAGACGGACGGAAGATCGGGAAGGAGTAGAACAAGATGATGTCCGGCGGGAACTACACGACTATCGACAGCCAGAAAGTCTCTGGATCTGTGCCTGTAAGTTCGTCTATCAACGCTTTCTCGATCTCGATTGTTTCCGCGAGTCGCATATACGCTGATTCTTCCGATCTGATCTAGTTTCCATGTGTTTTGTTTGTGCCGATCGTAGTCTGTTCCAGATCCAGGCCATACCACCGTCAAATTCGCAGGTAACATTGTCGTATTCTTTGATAATAGAGCGTTTAGGAAAGAAGCATTTGATTTGGAATTAGAGGCCCTTTTCTCTCGTACGCAAGAGTATGTTGTTTTTAGCTAAGTAGAAAGGGATTGCAGTGCAATTCGTGTAAGTAAATGCTATGGATTTTGGAACAGATGATGGTTTAGCGAATAGAAGATACGGGAATCTTTTTTACGGAGAAAGAGGAATCTTATAATTGCAAGTATTTCCTTTTGAAGTTGTGATTTGACATGGTTATGTTCATGTTAAGCTCTGACTGAGGGATGCATTGTTTTGCAGATTCAAATCTACAAACCTTTCCTCCATCTGCTACTCAGGGGAAGATCTCTGGCGGTAGTAATCCCCCTCGAGATGCTGACGGTAGGATTGTCTGGAGTTTTTATTCTAAATTAGTAAAGGTTTTCCAAAGGTTAATCTAGTCGATTGAGGAATTTAGGATATGGAAACGTGTTCATCAACTGCTTCATGTTTATTACCCCGTGCCAGTCTTTCTAATTTGGTATGTCTTATGGCTTATAGTATAAAATTTGAAACCCGGTGCAGATACATTTTCTGGGCCTGGTAATGGTAGTTCAGATGAACCTCATTCTGGTGGCTGGCTCCATAAATTCACTGTTGGTGCTTACAAGCCATTCTTTGATGTCGACACCTCAGATGTCATAGAGAGACTCAAAGAATCTCTCTTCCCATTCCGTGGAACATTTACAGAGAAGACAGCCGATAAGCCTGACTTGTAAGAATTGTGTCTTTCTTATCATTTTCAACTTCTCAAACTTCGCCAATGTACCTCAAATTCAATAATTGATTGTATTTGCAGGTATGGCCCATTCTGGATATGCACAACCTTGATATTTGTGGCAGCATCTATCGGCACATTTGTCACATACATAGCACACAAATGGAAGAAACAAGAATGGAACTACGACATTAATCTGGTGACTTGGTCTGCAGGAGTGTTCTACGGCTATGTCACGATTGTTCCTCTTGCACTATATGTCGTTCTCAAATACTTCTCTGCACCATCAGGCCTAGTCCAACTCTTCTGTCTCTACGGATATTCCCTGTTCATCTTTATCCCTGCATTGGTATCAATTTTCTCCTTCTTAAAAAATGTGTCTCATATCAAAACATCTGAATATGATGAGACTTTTGACATTTTTACCTGTTTCTGACTATGCAGTGCCTCTCAGTCGTGCCAGTGGAGATCTTCAGGTGGGTTATCGCGGGTGTAGCCGGGTTCATGTCTGCAACATTTGTGGCTTTGAACCTGAAAGCGCATATCAATTCCGCTGGAGAGAGATCGATCCTGATTATCGCCAGCATCTTTCTTTTGCAGCTCGGGCTTGCGGTTGTGCTGAAGCTCTATCTGTTCACTGTCACCGTATGATTCATAAAAGTTTTAGACCTTGTTTCTTTATAAACTAAAGGTAATGTTTTCTGATAATCTGTAGATCCATAAACGTTTCTCCTCAGATTTTATCCAATTTTTGTACTATTTGGAAACTGAACTCCAGGATTCCATTCATTTATTTACTTACCTTCGATGATTTACTTGTAGAAAATGGTGTAATAATAAACCGATTTGTTGCTGCTGTGATTTCGAAAACAACAAGTTGAAAAACCTACAGCTCCTTGACACGACAAAAACATGTTTAATCAATTAAACCCAACTCATCTGCAAATTTGTTGATCTCACTTACAGTAAGACCAAAAAAAATATCAATTAAAAGCTAATTTGAACCCCAAAAAAACAACAAAAAAGGTAATTTATTGTTTTAGAAGAAATGGAGAAAAGAAAGGACCCATAATCTTCAATTCTATAGGGTCTTACAAGATTTGTACGGATACGGCGATCTTCACTAATATCTTTCTCACTGGATTTCATGGCTGCTCTTCACCATGGGCCTGGCCCAATTTGACCTTTAGGGTATTTAGCCGGTTCACCGTTTCTGCGGTTCTACACCGTCGACCTTATTCCCCTTTGGTTCAGTCATCGTCAACAGCTGATTTCGCTACCCATCTTTGTCATTCCTCAAATCATTCGATTCAGCTATCGTAAAAAGTTACCGCAACCACGCATCTTTGCCGTTCCTTCACCCGTTTCCCAACCTACTTGCTGCTCAATCGGCGAGAAGCTATCATGGGCCGAGTTTAACCGCCTATGTGGGCTCCTCAGCTCACAACTCTCGCTCATGTCTGGCCCATCTCCCAGGTCTAATTCTGTTGTTGGCTTCTTTGGTCTTAAGCTATCATGGGCCGAGCTTAACCGCCACGTGGGCTCCTCAGCTCACAACTCTCGCTCATGTCTGGCCCATCTCCCATGTCTAATTCTGTTGTTGGCTTCTTTGGTCTTTTTGCCGGGATAGTCACATCTAAACCTTTGGTAGGAATGGAGTTTCCATCAACTTCCCTCTCTTTGAGAGTTGTAATCCGTCCCTACTTTTTATCGGGTAATTTTAAGAAAGTCTTTATCGAATTGCCTTCTTGCGTGGCGGTCTGTACGGGACCAGAATAAGCAAACATGTTAGATTCGTAGAATTCTGGAGGTAGAGTTTCAAATTCAACGTCATATGGTTTTGTGACTGAGTCCAAACATTCCGGTTTTACCGTGAAGATCCTATCAACGCATTCAAGTTTAGGTTCGAATTCGCTGTCACCTGATCACATTCTATCTACATCAAGTTTTTATGTTTTTAATTTGTATTATATTTGTGAAAAAAGATGGATAATTACCTCTAGTTGTAGTCTGAAATTTTAATGAATGAAAAAAAATGTTGCAAAAAAAAAATTATAATAATCTTCCTCACTGGAATTTCTGACAATCTTGTAAATATTCTTCTACATATTTGAATCATCTTCGATTTCCTGTCTTTTCTTTTCTTTTTTTGTAAATAATATTTTTTTCCGACAAATCTCTTTCTCCTATATTCTTCCTTGTTGTAAAATGTTTGTTGTTTTTCAGTGTTTGGCTGTAATAGTAATGGCGAATTTCTCCACGGATAATTCTAAACTATCAAAAAAAAAATATAACAAGTATTTTGCTACTTGGCGTTTTAACATTTTCCTTTCCACATTATCATGTGGGTCTCAATCATCGAGACTTCCACTTTTAAGTTTTTTTCCTTCTCTCTTATTATTATTTTTGTTTATAATTAATCTGTTCTTGTCTGAACATGGCCGTTGAATTTGATAGCCAGATTCACACTAATCTTCTTCCTTCAATTATTTCATCTTCGCTTGGCGTGAGATTTGAGGTATGTGTGTTAGGTACCTTGTTACGTTTCTTAGTTTGTTCATCTTTTACATCTCAAGCAATCAAAATCACCCCAACGCTTTCTCTTACAAAAGATTAGACATTTGGAGAGAGAGAGAGATTTTGTAGTTGGGTTGGAAATTTGTTTTTGTCAGAGAGTGAATTGTAAGTGAGATCAACAAATTTTCCCCATTTTTAACGCTTTCCCGTTTTTTTTTTTTTTTTTTTTTGTAGGTCGCGATTAAATTGGAGGTTAAAGCTGCGGTTTTTGCAGATGAGTTGGGTTTGAATGTTTGGTGGGTGTGGAAATGGACCGGAGGAGCTGGCTATGGCGGAGGAAGTCATCTGAGAAAAGTCCCGGCGAGACAGAAAGTACAGGCTCAGCCTCTTCTCATTCTGAAAGATTCTCAGACGATCAGGTAACATTTCTTTTTATAGTTTATGTAGCAAATGCCTTTGTTTGATCCTTGATTCCATCCATCCTTGGATTTACTGTGATAGACTTTTTTTTCTTCTTCTTGAGAATCTATCAATGGTATTAGTGTGTGGCTCTAATGTATCATTTTGATGTGTAATGTTGTGTGAAACTCAGAGATCTCAATCACCGGAATTAATATCTAAACCTGTAACAAGAGAAGAAGAGGCAACGGCGGATATCAAGATATTAACGGAGAGGCTCTCTGCGGCTCTTTTAAATGTCAGTTTAAAAGAAGACCTTGCGAAGCAGCATGCTAAAGTTGCAGAGGAAGCTGTCACAGGTTATTTGTGTGTTTTATAGCAGAAATCGGATTTTAGTTCTCGGTTATTGAACGAATGTACACATGCCGGTCTTGCTTGATTTAGGTTGGGAAAAGGCAGAGAAAGAAGCTGCGGTTCTGAAGCAACAGCTTGATGCTTCCGTAAGCAAGGTTTCGGCCCTTGAGGATCGGAATAGTCATCTTGATAGTGCACTTAAGGAATGTGTGAGGCAACTCTGGCAAGGAAGAGAGGAGCAGAATCAGAATATCGAAGAAGCTATAAACAAGAAATGCGCAGAGTGGGAGGCTACAAAATCTGAACTTGAAGCGCAGATCGAGGAGCTCCAAGGCAGACTTCGAACTGGCAAAGAAGAGGTTGCTACTTCTTCAGTCCACGAAGACCTTTACCCGAAACTTGAGGCTTTAGAGAAAGAGAACTCAGCTCTGAAGCTAGAACTACTTTCAAAAGCAGAAGAGGTCAAGATAAGAACTATTGAGAGGAACTTGAGCACTCAAGCTGCTGAATCTGCCAGTAAACAACAGTTGGAAGGGATAAAAAAGTTGACTAAACTTGAAGCGGAATGCAGGAAATTGAGAGTCATGGTTCGGAGATCTGTCAACTCAAATGAGGTCAAATCTTCTGTAGATAACCAATCAGACTACTCCGGGAGGATGTCTTTTAGTGATAATGAAGTCCAGAGTCCCTCTGAGAGGACTATTGGGCAGACTTCGATGGCTCCTTCAGTAGAAATTGGTTTAATGGATGATTTTCTCGAGATGGAAAAGCTCGCTGCTCTGCCGCCGCATTCTGAACCGGGAAGAAAACATTCAGTAAGTAACAAGGGATTAGGGAAACCTGATGCACAATCAAGCCAACTAAAACATGAACTTGAAACCTCACTTCACAGAATTTCTGAATTGGAGGAAAAATTAGAGATGGTAGAGGTAGAGAAATTGCAATTGGAGATGGCTTTGACTGGCTCCAGAGAGCAAATTGAGGCATTTCAGAGTCGATTAATGGAGACAGAGGGGAAGTTATCCGAACTGAAGAAACTGGAACCAGAAAACCAGGATCTAGAGTTGTCCTTGGGTGAATCGAGAAAGCAAATTCAGGATCTTCAAAGACAGCTAAACAAAGCACAAGTGAATCTGTCAGAACTAGAGACTACAAGAGCAGAAACGCAGGAACTAGAGTTGTTGTTGGATGAATCTGGTAAGCAAATTCAGGATCTTCAAAAACAGCTAAACAAAGCACAAGTGAACCTGTCAGAACTAGAGACTATAAGAGCAGAAAAGCTGGAGCTGACCATATGTTTAAATGGGACAAAGAAGCATCTTGAGACATCGCAAAGTCGGCTAAAGGAAACAGAGAGAAAGTTAACAGAGCTTCAAACTCTGCTGCGTCTAACAAAGGATGCAAAAGAAGCGGCTGAGGATGGTGTAAAAGCTGCAAACGCGAGAACAAGAGCAGTTGAATCAAGACTCAGAGATGTCGAAGCAGAAGCGGAATCTTTGATCTCGAAAATCGAATCTTTGGAAGAAATTACAGAAAAGGAACGTGCTTTATCAGCAAAACACATTTCAAAGTGCGAAGAACTGCAAGATGAAATCTCAAAACTAAAACGCAAACTTGAGCATCAGCAAGAAGCAGAGCCTGAGCCTAACCATTTGAAAGCTTTCGATGACGATTATAAGCTGAAGCAGGTCAGACTCTCTTATCATCTATATGTAATATTACATAATAATTATCCATGGACATGTACAGAAACAGTTTTAGAACACACGATGCATAAGGCAATACAGCTCGTTTAAAACTCCCTCGTGGCAATGTGGCAATTACAGGAGAAGGAATTGGCAGTGGCTGCCTCAAAATTTGCAGAGTGCCAAAGAACTATTGCTTCGCTGGGTCAGCGATTACAATCACTTGCTACACTTGAAGATTTCTTGATTGAATCTTGAAAAAGGAGCTATCTGGTCAGAATCTTGATCTTTCCCATAAATGTATGAAGAATCAGTAGACTCTGAAATCTGAATGATGAGCATTTTGAATCTCTGCAAAAGAAACTTGGAATCCCATCCATGAACACGAGTGTAGAGGACACGTGAACGGGAAGTAGTCTCACTATACATCAGAAAGTAAGGCTAACCCAAAACAGGGTTTGAGATATCTGTCGATAGAAACAAGGGACAGAAGAAAAAAAATATAGTTTTTCTTTCATTTCATAAATCATCCATTCAATTTCTATTGTTTTTATGATCAAATCAAATATCAACAGAAGTATGTGCAACAAGCTAATATGTAAAGGAGAATATAGTGAGCTGTGAAAAGTATTCCTCTTTCTTTTTCTTACATGTATCCTCCTCCTTGAATCCACCCACTTTGTTTTTTTTTCTGTTAAATCAAAAGTCAAAAATCGAAAACTAAAATTGATTCCAGAATGTTTTGGCTAAATATTTTGCGGTATTTAAAACAAGGAACAAAAATGGAGCAATATGTATAATTTATGGTTTTGAAAAAATATATGAATCAGATTCAAAACTAACAGAACTACTCAATCCAATAAGTTTTATTTGGTATGCATTCAATTCAATCATATAATTTTAGTGTTACTACGAATTTGGTGTATCTTATTCTTAAGCATATATGCCCTTTTAGCTTCTATGTGTCATGTATACATGCTTTCATGCAAGTTTGTATATATATCTAATGGGACTAATGGTCATCCCAAGTAATTTGATGTCAACCACGTGGAATCCTCCGTGGCTGCGCCGTTGCAGTAACTTGTCCATGTCATCCAAATTGAGTTGCAACGTGGCATTCAAAATGCTTCACGGCTTTGACTCGTTCTTTCGCTTATTTGTTTCTCTCCTGGCTCGCAATTTTCTCGGTCGCTAAAAACAAAACACAAAAACACTTAGGAAACCAAAAAAAAAAAACATGGCGAGTGGGTTTCCTCCTCAAAAGCAAGAGACACAACCAGGGATACAACATGTCATGGCCATCCAACTCCCCAATTCTCTAGCCCTAACTACAAACCCTCCAACAAACTTCGTGTATAGGCTTCCATTATTTATTTGTATTTTTCTCCGGTTGGATTAGTATCTATTTGTTTTAAGACAAAATCAAATATCGACAAAACTATAAACAAATACAAAGTAATGTGTAAAGGGCAAATATGGTGAGCTTGTTAGAAGTATTACTCTTTCTTTCCCATGAATGGTGAAAATTCCTGTGTCTCAATCCACCCACTTTACAATTTGTTTATTTGTGTTCATTTGCGTTTTATGGTAAGATAACATATTTAAATTATTTATGCTCAAGTTATAATGTTTTCAAATGTATAAACGTAAAATACGTATCAAAAATTGACCTTTTGTTAATATTCGTACAATTACATACTTGTAACACAAGGAATCTCTGAAATTATTGGCAGGGCAAAGTGGCGCTGGTGACAGGAGGAGACTCAGGGATAGGTAAAGCAGTGTGTCACTGCTACGCGCTTGAAGGAGCGAACGTGGCTTTCACGTACGTTAAAGGCCGGGAGGACAAAGACGCAGACGAAACGCTGCGTTTGCTTCACGAGGTTAAGACAAGTGAAGCTAAAGAGCCGATCATGATCGCTACTGATTTAGGGTTCGAAGAGAATTGCAAGAGGGTCGTTGAGGAAGTTGTCAACGCCTTTGGACGCATCGATGTGCTTGTCAACTGTGCAGCTGAGCAGCACGAGGTTTCGATTGAGGAGATCGATGAGGCCAGGCTCGAGAGGGTATTTCGTACCAACATCTTCTCGCAGTTTTTCTTGGCCAAGTGAGTAAAGACCAGAAACTCGGATTTTGGTTTTGTACTTTGCCGAGAATATATTTTCTTTAAGTTTGGAACAATCGGTTTTACAAGGAAAGTGTTTCGGCTAATTGATCCGGTTAAAGTGAGCTTCTCTTTGTAGTTTTGAAATAAAATGGTGGTAATGACTAATGAATATATATATCTAGCCATCTAGGTCTGCGTTGAAGCACATGAAGGAAGGGGGTAGTATCATCAATACGACGTCGGTTGTTGCATACGCAGGAAGCTCGAGTTTGCTAGAATACGCCTCTACAAAAGGAGCATCGTTTCCTTCGCACGTGCGTTAGCTCTTCAGCTTGCACCAAAGGGCATACGTGTGAACGGAGTAGCTCCAGGTCCGGTCTGGACTCCACTGATAACCGCTTCGTTCTCTGAAGAAGCGATCAAACAGTTTGGGTCAGAGACACCGATGAAAAGAGCGGTTCAGCCTGTGGAAGTGGCTCCTTCCTACGTCTTCTTGGCTTGTAACCATTGCTCTTCTTACTACACCGGCCAGATCCTCCATCCAAACGGTAAGTTCTAATTAGATGTGTGTTATCCGGTTTTTGGTTTGGTTCTAGTTGGTTTGGTTACCGTATTGAGAGAATATACCGTATGGTTTGGTTTGATATGGTTTCAGTTTCGGTCTAACCGGTGTGGTCCTGGTTATTGTTTGTTCGGATATGAAAGAAATTAAAAACCGAGTTGGGTTTTTCTATATACTTTGCTTTTTGAGCGGTTAGACCGGATTGGACATTTTCTAAGTCCATTACAGTCCTCTGTTTCTATCTAGGTGTTATATATATATTGGTCATTGTCGTGGGCAACTGTAACGCGAAAGCGATTTTGTGCAGGTGGTCTCATCGTGAACGCTTGAGCGGTGTTTATCTCTGTTCGTGTGGATGTGTATATGCCTCTATTTAGGAAGTTGGTACAAAGAAACACCACAGTTTGTATGACGTAATATGGTGAAATGTCCTGTGTTTGTTGTATGGTGAATAATTCAAATATCTGAATAAATGGTATGCTTGGTTGTGTATTTGGTTTTGTGAGGGAAAAGATGTTAACTTTACACACAAGTAAAGCAAATTAGAAACGGACATATCGATCATTGCTCATGTAATCAGTACAGCACACTAGAAATCTAGAAGTCGAGTGATGAGTATTTGCCTCAGTCCGAGTCTTCCTCAAAAAGGAACAAGTAAGGAGTCCCTCTTGTTCTTCTGTTCTCGTCTTCTTCTCTTGCTTCATTAGCTGTACCAATCTCTCTCGGGTTGTTCCAACCTAACCGCTGCTTATAGATTGCGTCATAAGCCTCCATGTTCAGTCCCGATGCTAGGAAGAGTTCTATCTCATCCACAAACCGGTCTGTTCTCGCCATTAAAAACGGACGAGCTGCCTCTGCGATGACCGATTTGAATTGTTCTTGATTGGTCTCTGCGCTTCTTGCTTCTTGCTTGTGTCTCTGTTCGGTTCTGAAAGTTAGAAGATTAATGGTGGTTTTATATACATACATCTTAAAACGCGCATAAATGTTAAAACTTCTACTTTGATCAATTAAACCTTGAGCCAATCAAAAGAAAACTTGATCCAAGAGATGACTTTTCCCGCCTGGCTTAAGAGTTTTACCTTTTGCACAAGGAATCCATTACACCGACCAGATGATGCAGAACAATATCAACATCTTCCTCCTACAAAAAATGAAAGCAAAAACAATTAATTGTTGTGAACAACTGAGCAAGAAGATAACAGCACAAAGAAAGTAAGATCCATGAAAGGGATTGCAAGCGTACCTGCATCAGAGCTTGAAGCTCCCTTCTCAACCAGGCTTCAAGCCACCGATTTGGCTGGAGTAACTTTTTCATTTTCCAAAACCATGGAACGTTAAATACATCCGCCAAGAAACCTGGTTAGTAGTATCAAAAAAGAAACGGAAAACTACTTTCTTTATGGACCCATTAAACACAATTTACTCTACTGATAAGGGTGTTATGTCAGTTATATTCCAAACTAAATTACAAAAAATACTATGTGAATGCCTGTTTTGATCTTTTAGCATTCGCCGAAACATAACATGAATAAGGATTCATCAGTTCCATCATTGGACGAAAGGAAGCTACAAGAGAATATGAGAAAGCATTCAGAAAACGCAGAGAAGGGCAAAACCTGAGTCGGTGTAGTAACATTGGACTCTATATCTCTGTTCTTTGGTTAGGACATAACTGCACAAAGAAGATGAGAAATTAAGCTCGTTGTCTTTTGTTAATGGGATTAAGCTTGATATCAACATATTCGACTCAAGAAAAACACCCAAGCGCCTACCCATCTGTAATATTCCGGTTCACATAATGCCGGTCAAAAGAGTGGCCGTCGTAGTTGTGTATGATTGAGGAGTTATCTGTCTGCATATTGATATGGTCATTCCTGTAAAAAAGTGTTTGAAGCTGCTCTAAGCAGAAAAGAGCGTTTTCAGAAAGCAGACCTTACATAGAGGACATTTCACAGAGGACAACTGCTTAGAGACCTTGCTGGAAACTACTTTTATCCATTGTTTGATGCACTTGAAACAAAACTTGTCTGCGAAAGCAAAGCAAAAGACATTATCTCCACTATTAATCTAATTTTGTGGTCAAATTTGCAAGAAGCTATTCCCTAAACGATAAACCTATGGCCTATCTAAGATACACAAGAGCTAATCAATCAAATCTTGATTAACTAATGAATCCGTTCAAAAAAAACATATTGAATCCTTGATGAAATCGAGGAATCATCCCAAAATATCAAAAGAAAATTGAGAGAGAGAGAGAGAGAAGTGTACGAAAACAGGTATCAAGATAGGATTCTTGGAGTATGGGTCCAAGGCAAATAGGACATGGATCTCCTCGATTGGATCCGTCGTCGATGAAACTGCTCCCGGCGGCGATCTCCTTCGCCGCCATACCTCAGGTCGCTCCAGTCTTCGCCGACGTCGCGTAACCGAACATCCTTTATTAATGTTTTTTTGGAGAAAAAAATTGCAAATTTAACCTGAAATCTTTTAAAATTGAAAAATAAACCTGTAACTATAAACTTTACAATTTCAATTTGGAAAATCTTCTTCACCCGATTCATAAAGGTGTAAACTTTGATGAGTTATGTATTTTTTTATTTTTTTTTATTTTGGTTCCAGAATAAAGAAACATTGCCTTTGAATTTGTTAATAACAATATGAATGAAGACAGATGAAGAAGCACTACAAACCAATTCTCTCCCAGCTGGAGAATTGCAGATCCATGGTTGAACTAAATCAACTACATGGCTTGATGATCAAATCCTCAGTTATCAGAAACGTCATTCCTCTAAGTCGACTCATAGATTTCTGCACTACCTGTCCCGAGACTATGAATCTCAGCTACGCGAGATCAGTTTTCGAAAGTATCGATTTTCCAAGCGTGTATATATGGAACTCTATGATCAGAGGCTACTCAAACAGCCCAAACCAAGATAAAGCATTGATCTTTTACCAAGAAATGCTTAGAGAAGGGTATCCTCCGGATTATTTCACGTTTCCATATGTGCTCAAGGCTTGTTCAGGATTAAGGGATGTTCAATTTGGGAGTTGTGTTCATGGATTTGTTGTGAAAACCGGGTTTGAAGTGAATATGTATGTTTCTACTTGCTTGCTTCACATGTACATGTGTTGTGGAGAAGTGGATTGTGGTTTGAGGGTTTTTGAGGATATTCCAAAGTGGAACGTTGTTTCTTGGGGAAGTTTGATATCTGGGTTTGTGAATAACAATCGGTTTAGTGACGCCATTCAGGTGTTTAGGGAGATGCAGAGAAATGGTGTGAAGCCAAATGAGACAATAATGGTAGATCTTCTGGTTGCTTGCGGCAGATGTAAAGACATTGCGACTGGGAAATGGTTTCATGGGCTTCTTCAAGAATTAGGCTTTGATCCGTATTTTCAGCCAAAAGCTGATTTTAATGTGATATTGGCTACAAGTCTCATTGATATGTATGGTAAATGTGGAGATCTGAGAACCGCAAGTTATCTGTTCGATGAAATGCCTAAGAGAAACATGATTTCTTGGAATTCCATCATCACAGGGTATAGTCAGAACGGCGATGCAGAGGAAGCAATGCATATGTTTTTGGACATGCTTGCTTTGGGTTTCTCTCCTGATAAAGTAACGTTTTTGAGTATTATCAGAGCTTCCATGATTCAAGGATGTTCACAATTGGGACAGTCGATCTACGCTTATGTATCGAAAACTGGCTTTGTGAAGGATGCTGCCATAGTTTGTGCACTTGTGAATATGTATGCTAAAACCGGTGATGCAGAGGGCGCAAAAAAAGCGTTTGAAGATCTGGAGAAGAAAGATACAATAGCTTGGACCGTTGTGATCATCGGGTTAGCCAGCCACGGCCACGGGAATGAAGCATTGAGTATATTCCAGAGAATGCAAAAGGAAGGTAATGCTACACCTGATGGAATCACATTTATCGGGGTATTATACGCGTGCAGCCACGTAGGTTTGGTCGAGGAAGGACAAAGATACTTTGCGGAAATGAGAGATCTTTACGGCATAGAACCAACAGTTGAACACTATGGATGTATGGTTGATATCTTGAGCCGTGCTGGCTGTTTTGAAGAAGCAGAGAGATTGGTAAAGACTATGCCGGTACAACCCAATGCTAATATATGGGGTGCATTGTTAAATGGATGTGAGATTCATGAGAATTTCGATCTGGCTGATCGGATAAGATCTGTGGTAAGTGAATCAGAAGAACTCGGTAGCGGAATCTACGTACTTCTATCTAATATTTATGCCAAAGCTGGGCGGTGGACCGATGTGAAGCTGGTTAGAAAATCCATGAACAGCAAAAGAATATCTAAAGTTTTAGGCCATAGTTCTGTTGAAACAACGTCCTAAACTTTCAGGGTCCTGCTTTTATTTTTCTATTTAGAAGAATCTAAGAGATCAATAGTACTTTTAATTTAGTTTTCTGGTTTATAGAATAAAAGAAAGACTGAATCTTTTCCATGAAAACGAATTTCAAAGACTCTTGGACGATGTTTGATGTTGTCTTCAATCTTCATCATCTGTATGCATCTGGTAAACTGTAACCAGACATGACTATCTTGTCAGCAAACATCTTGCCGGTCTTAGGCATGACATGCCAGTGTAATGTCAGGTTGAAGTCTTTTCCGCGAAGATTATGTCCCTGAACGATCCCAAATGATGATCAGTTTCTGTTTCTGGGGAAGTAAAAACGACTTGGTGGGTTTGTTTACTGTACCTGATCGATGAAACGGTACTTGTTGGAGATTTGAACCCGGAATTTAGCATGTTCCTTGGCAGGGATTATCACATCCCATAGGGAAACCTGCAAAAGAATGTCAATTTCCATTGGTAATCTTAAGTCCATCCAGAACTTGTTCCTAGACTTGATGAAATGGAAAAAAAAAAAAAAAAATCAGAGCAGAGGCTTTGCATTGAAACAAAGTGGACTATAATACCTGATTCAGGGAATTCTTTGGGGTTTCATACTCCGCTGCTACGAAAACGAAAATCTGCAAAAAATCCGGTTTATGTGAGGCTTTTCAATAAAAAGATTATCCAGCAGGAGTACCCCATTCTTACAATGAGTTCAGGTAATATAGCAAAAGACAAGGACTGTTAGTGTTTCCAGATGTTAAACCTGTTTGGTGTTCCAAGTGAATAGTGATTGCAAGTCTGCTGCTATGTCCAATGTCAAGCTGACCTGCATGACATGTAAAATGCTCAGTAATTAGAATATAAGCAACAAGCAATAATAGAGGGCAGCCGAAAGGAGAAGCTACAGATGTACGTGTAAGCTGAATGGTCTCAGAAACCATAAATCAATAATCTAAGAAGAGTTATATGTTAATCAAATTTCAAAAGCTTCGAGATCCAATATGAACTTCAAGAATCTCGGAATTTAGATAATCTAAGATGGCTATAAATAAAACGTTATCCTGTAACATGAACAACACTATCTATCAAGTGACATGAAAAAGCCAAAACTTTAAAGTACCTCTAAAGAAAGGCTTCATGATTATTCTTCCTTGAATTTCTATATTCTTGCAACAACTAAAGTTCGACACGATACGAAATACAATGCACTGTGGTTCTCTGAATAGTAACCAGAGCTTCGCAATGGACATTCTTCAAACTAGCCTAACAAGGAAATCAAAGATGACAAAAATAATGAAATGCACATGATTTACCCACCAAGAGCTACCACCAGACTAACAAACATAACTCAGAACTTTTGTTACACATAGGAGGGCTGAAAGCAAGCAACTTGAGCAATACATAAACATATATGATGAAGAAAAACCCTTCAAGTAAAGAGCGAAATCATGCAGTTTTACCTCATCATTTCCATGGGATTGCTTCTTAAATCGATTGATGTTAAGTATCTGCAAACACAGCACAACCAAAAACCAAAATTAAAATTCAGGATTTTCCTTGATATTATAATCCATAGAATCTACAACATCAGATATTTAAAATTCCCCAATCAAAAAAGAAACGACAATCAATACACCAGCCACAGTTTCAGAATCTAAAATTAGGGGTTTATACAACTTAATCCATCACAAAACGAAGCATTCATAAGCAGATCCACCACATACGAAGCGATCAATAAATGTAAACAATTCGTAAATGTTTCTTCACCTGGATCTCAGCAGAGGGATTTTGGTTGCTGAATTTGTCCGAGAAAGACGCGATTGCGCAGATGAACGCGAGTGCCGTGACGGCGAACGTGAGCAGGGCATTTGCTCTGTAACCAAATGAATGCATCTTCAAGCCCCCTTTCCCTTACGATTAATCCGTAGGGCTTTTTGATCACTGGGATCTCGTCGCGATCCCGTCGTCTCTTTTGCAAAATCTGTCTGTGCGGATGACGAAGTGACAGAAGAAGAAGAAGAAGAAGAAGAAGAAGAAGAAGACGAGCGTTTTATTTTAATTTTTTATTTTATTTTGTTAAGTATCCATTAATTCTGTGTTTATTGATCATCGCTGCTGTAATGTGATTGGCCAAGACACGTATGATCTCCGGTGGATACTGGATACTATGTAAACCGGAATTCCGGTTTGATAATACATCATTTCAGAAATTGTTACATAAAACTATAAATTAATAACATTAGGACTCTGATAGAGCGAGTGATAGGGACACATCACCCCTTAATCCAGACCAAGCCATAGCCAAAACGACTTGGCTTGGGAAAAACTGTCATTTAAATCATCAAACTTTCAAAATTCGATCAATTTAAACACTAACTATCGTGTGAATGTTTTAAATCACAAACTTATCTAAATTTTGTTTTTAAATCACAAACTTTGTTTAGTTCGGCCAAATTAGATCCAACGTTAACTTCATTAACGGACTTAATTAACTCGGTCAAATCTTTTTTGACAATCCGTTAAAACAAAACGACACCGTAACATAACATAAAATTCTTCGTTGAAATCTGAAATTTTTGTACAATATTGCCAAAGATGATTGAAATCTGAAATCAAAAACAATGGCTTAATACTAACTATATCAAACTCTGATTTCACCAGCCATTAAACGATATGTAGCAGAGTAAGAAGAAAATCTTGGGATGTTGCTTTCACTTTTCAGAGTTTTCTGGCCGATTGAGCCATCATCTTGACATAAAGCAGTTGTTCATACGGGAAGACACAAACTCCGCTCGTGTAAAGTTGGGTTCGTGCTCCTGGAGAATTCGCAAGCACCTGAAGAATATGTTGCCTCGTTAGGGATTTGAGCGGATCGGTTCCTCCTACTTCTCCGGCGGTGGTGTAGTAGACGGATTCGAGAGGCATCCAACGGAAGGAAGCGATCTGAGATTGGAGAAACGTGATGTACTTGTGCACCTCCTCGAGAATCATAACTAAACTCATCTTCTTCTCCCAAGACATTAGTTTCGGATTTGAGTTGGGTCTCGTAGTCGAAGATCTGGGCAGCGTCGATGGCTCGAATTCGGAGGGATCTCGGCGGAGAAACGAGGAATTTTATGTTTTTTTTTTTTTGTCAACGAATAATTTTATGTTATGTTACGATGTCGTTTTGTTTTAACGGATTGTCAAAAATGATTTGACAGAGTTAATTGAATATGTTAATGAAATTAACGTTGAATTTAATTTGGCCGAGTCAAACAAAGTTAGTGATTTAAAAACAAAGTCAATATAAGTTTGTGATTTAAAACGTTCACACGAAAGTTGGGATTGGCCGAATTTTGAAAGTTGGAAATTTAAATGGCAGTTTTCTCAAATTAATAACATTAGGACTATGATAGAGCGAGTGATAGGGACACATCACCCCTTAATCAAGACCAAGCCATAGCCAAAACGACGTAGCAATGGGTACAGAACTCCAACCACAACACAACGAAAAAGTTGGACATAGCAACACAACACATCACGCGGATTTCTTTATTAAGATAAAAAATTTATGATTTCATAAATTAGTAAGTAGATAAATAAACAATTTTAACATCCCATTATACAGAATTTAAGACTTTGGAAAAAAAATATACGCAGGTTTCTTTTATTAAATATATTTTTGATCTGACAAATTAGTTAATAGTAATTTGATTTTTATGCCTCCAGTTCTTTTTATATCTTCGGTAGCTTTATGGGCAAATAAAAACGAAGAATATCCCAATCTATTCTAATAATTTTTCAAAATTTCACAAAAAAATATTAAAAGACATTCATCAATCAATAACCCTCAGTCCCCTCTATCTAGCTAAGCTTGCTTCATTCTGTCAATATCATTAAATCCTACTCTGTCGTCTATATAGTTTATGTTCTTCGACTTATGACTTTTGAGAATTTAAGTATTGAAGTTCATCACAGAAAAACAAAACAAAATGGTATTGTTTTACTAAGCATGAGGATATATATAATCTCTATTCAAAGTGAACGTATATAAGTCCTCTCCATCAGCTTGCACTCCCATTTCTGTTTTTGATGAAGCTCTCTCGCGAGACTCTCACTTTTATTTTTACTCAAACCATGATTTTGCACTTCTAATTAAGTGTCCTCCTTTCGTCTTCCTTTTTTCGAGTTTATTTACAAATTTGCCTAATATCAACCAAAAATTCCACCATATCCTGGTCTCCTACATAAATCAGAAGAGCAATTGAAGTGTTGCTTTTATGAACTCGGTACAAATTGGGGTATGATACATGTACACGAAAATGAACCAGTTCGGAGAAGTTGATGAGCTTCAAGATCTTTTAAAGCCTTTCACTCCTCCTTTCTAACCTCATCTTTGTTCCGTATCTCAATGCTTCTCTCATCTCAATGTCACCTTCACCCGTGATATGATCTTCTAATCAAGTGCAAGGGCGGATGTACATAGGCCAGAGTGGGGGCAGTTGCACCCACTTAAATTTGTTTATTTCATGTAATTTTTAACCATTTAAATATTCTGCCCCCATTGATAAAATCTTGTTTGCATCCAGTCCGATTTTTCTCTCACAATTTTTCGTTTTAATTGTTTCATAATTGGATTGATTATAATTTTTAATGGGTTTTTACATTTCCATTGTAAAGCCTCATTCGATGTAAGTTAATTAATGATATCCTTACTAAAAATACCCATATTAAATCATATATAACATATCTCAAACATTGTTATCATTTTTTGAATGATTATTTTTAGAGAAAAATTGTAATATGAACCTATTCATTTTGATATTTTTTGTTGACAACAATTTTTTTATAATTTTCTTTTAATCGAAGTCATAAAATTACAAGATATTATTTGATTATATGTCTTTGTTAACCATATGATCATAGTTTTTAACATGCGATTATATAATACATTAAAAATGGTCTATCCAACTTAATTTGATTCATATAGTAATTTATTAAAATATAGTATACATAATTTTTTTAACGGCAATATAGTATATATAATAAAAGACAATATTTTCCTTGTGTTGAAAGCAATAAAAAAATAAACGTGTAATATGTTTTTAGTGTGTTAAACAAAATATTTATATTATAGTATTTTAATAGGTTTTATAAAAAAAAATTATTCTAAAATTTTGCACCCAATAAAAAATAAGTCTGGATCCGCCACTGATCAAGTGCCTTTGTACCATTAAGGGAAGCATAAGAAAAAAAGACTTATACACCCGAAGCCGCATATTCAAGAAAAATGTGAAACTATGAACAACAAAAGAAATCCACCAAGCTATTCTTCTAACTCTTCCTTTTTCCATAGCTTGTTCTTCTCGTTTAATTGTTCGTAATGTAAGTAAAAAAGAATTTACAGTTGTTTAAAAAAAAGGTGATCACATAAAAAACACAAAAACAACACTACAATGTTTTCCAAACTCCCTCAATGTTTTCGAAACTCCCTCAATAGTCCTTGTCCTCGTACTTCTGCATTCCTTTTGGAATCGTCCATGTCCACGTCACATATCCTTGGAAAAGTTTTCTGGAGATACCTGATTGAGCCTGTGATCAATACCTTGTTTTTATTCTTCACCATTCCTTTCGAGTTCATTGAGAAAGAGGCAGAGAACTAGAGATTGACGAAACCCAATTTTTTGGAATATAAAGGATGATAAAAGAGACTTTTTTTTTGAAAGAAGGGTTTGCTAAAAGAAACGTATTTGATCGGAAAAGAATATTCGAGAGAGGAACTGACACTACAAGAAAACACTCTGATTCCCGACGGGAAAAAATCGGTCGGAAATTCCCGACCGATTTCCGATAAAATACCGAGGAAAAATAATCCGTCGGGATTTGGTCGGAAAATTTCCGACGGATTTTTCCTCGTCGAAATTCCCGACCGATTTCCGACGATATAGAGACCGATTTAAGACCGTCGGAAATCGGTTGGGAATTCCGACGATTTTCTGACGATATATATCCGTTAATCTGCCCATTGCACTAGCCGTTTTATAGCCGTTTGAAATTTTAAACCGAACTCAGAGTTTTTCCGATGAGGATTCCGATTCAGCTATTTTAGATTATTCATCGGACTAAGAGTAAATTTGTAACAAATTTTTATATGCATTTATTTTGAAGTATCAAATTTTAGAAACTTTTCCATATGTATTAATTAATTGTACATATTTTTTTATCGATTGTACATGTTTTATATACATTAATTAATTGTACATTTTTATAGGGTTTAATTAATGAAGCATATAGTATTATTTTCTAAGTCACATTTCTATTTTCTATATTTGTTTTGGAAAAGTATCCGATTCGGTCGGGAATCGGTCGGAATTTCCGACGGTTTTCCAACCAATTTCACCCAAATGGTCGGAAATCTGTCGGAAATTCCCGACCAATTCCCGACGGTTGTGGATAAACGTGTTGATATTACAAACATCTAATAAACGTGTTGATATACATTTGTAACATGTGTTTTTAGCACAGTCGGAAATCGGTCAGAAATTTCCTACGGATTCCCGACCATTTAGGGTTTCGAAACCTCAAAAAGCAAAAAATTGATTATGTTTATGTGTGTTAGGGTTAGATAAGATATTTTGAAGTAGTTGAATGTTGATATATTTTAAAAATCTCTCTTTTTGATCTTTTAATCAAAACTCTATATAACAAACCGAAAAATGTTGTATAAGTTATATGTTTCTTTATGAAAGGTTAATCTCGTTTTCGAGTCAAGAGGTGTTAATGACCAAAACCACGATATACTTTGGTTTATGTTGATCTATTAAGTTTTTCGTTAAATAAAAGAGGTGTTAATGACCCATAAACCCAAAATTTTCATAAAATTTTGATTTTGAAGCCTTATACCCTAAATGGTCGGAAATCCGTCAAAAATTTCCGACGGATTTCCGACCGTTACTAAATTTTTTGAGGTTTATACTTGGCATTTTTTCGGTTTTAGTCATCAAAATCTCTAAATCCGTCGGAAATTCCCGACCGATTTCTGACGGATCTGAAAAAAAAACCCGGGAAATTCAGAAAATTTGTGAAATTTGGGCGGTTATTTAATTTTCATTCCCGACGGATTCCGGACAGATATGCCCGTCGGGAATGTCTAATTAAATATCAGATCTCTTCTTCTTCTCCTCATTTCTCTTCTTCGATCCTCTTCTCGCCGGAATCGCGCCGCCGCAAGTAAGTCATCTCTTCCTCTTCCTCTTCTCTTCCTCATATATTTCTTCTCTTCTTTCTTAGGTCGCCAGATTCGCCGACCCTCTTCGCCGGAATCGCGCCGCCGCCGCCGTCTTCCTTTTTCACCATGTAAGCTTCTTCTCCCTTTGATTTAGTTAGATTTGTTAGATTTGGTTAGATTTATAATGTTAGATTTGTTAGTCTTATAGAAATTTGTTGTTTATGATATTTACTAAATTTTAGTTTAATAGATTTAGGTAGAATAATTATGTGTTTTCATACTTTGTGAATAGAAATTAGTTTTTGAAATTTATATAATTTTGTTATAATTTTTTTTTGATATAAAAATTATAATATGAACATTTTGTAGAATAATGTTTTTTATAATATAGTCACGTTTTTGGACAATTAAAAACGTGAAAATGTAAATTTGTTAAATATATTTTTCTATACAATTTTGTGAATTTATAATAATTTTATATCATTTTAAAATAATTTTTAGCACTCTACAAGTGATTTGTTTTTTTTTAGAATATTAGAATTTTTTAGCATTGTACAAGTGATTTTTTTAATTTTTAGAATATTAGAATATTTTTTGGCATTTTACAAGTGATTTTTTTTTAATTTTTAGAATATCAGAATATTTTGTTGCATTTTAAAATTGTTTTTTTTTTAATTTTTAATGTTATATAAACGCTTTTTGGAAATAAACTAACAAATTTTGTGTTTTTTTATTTTTCGAGGTCGTACGAGGGTTACAATGTTCGCCGATGTGGTTCGTCTCGAGGAACGTAACCACGTCAACATAGCGGTGGTTCGTCTCGAGGGCCGCAACAACGACTTCAACAAGATGGAAGGGGAACAAGAACGGGAACGGGAAGGGTAACGGGAATGGGAACGCAAAGGGTAATGGGTTGGGGAAGGGGAACATGAAGGGGAACGAGAAGGGGAACGGGAACGGGATCGGGAAATTAATTTTTATGTTTTTTTAATTTGAAAACAATTTTATTTAGTTTCAAAACAAATTATTATATTTATGCAGAATTTAATTTTTAATTTTCGAATAATTAATTTAAATTAATTTTAATAAAAATCACTATTTTCGAATTTTTTAATTACAGTTTTTTTTAAATGCCCGTCGGAAATCGGTCAGGAAAACTCCCGTCGGGAATCAGTCGGGATATATGCCTGTCGGGAATCGGTCGGGATATATGCCCGTTGGGAATCGGTCGAAAAAATTTCCGACGAATGATATCTGTCGGAATTCGGTCGGAAATTCCCGACCGATTTCCGACGGATTTTGATTTCCGACAAGATAGTCCCGACGGGTCAAATCGGTCGGAAATTGGTCGGGAAAGCCGTTTTCCGACGGGTTCCCGACGGATATGGCCGTCGGGAATCGGATGTAGTCTTGTAGTGTGAAAGAATCAAGTCATCTTCCTTGTGCCGAATCAACGTTGTCTTCTTCCTTATTTTTCATGCTTTCTTCCAGCACTCCAACATGTGATAAAATCTCTGATAACTCCGTCAACCGAAACCTAACACCTTTCATTAACCCGATCCAGATTCCACCACTGCTAGATTCGTCCGTCAAAAACATAGTAAGTATGAGTATTATCCTACAGAAAAAAACAATTGTGTTGCTTGGTTGTAAATCCTGATTAATGAGGTAAAGAGTTGTAATGTGTTATATATTTCATTATAAACAGAGTACATGTATGTACTTGTACAAAAGCTACAATTACGCTAATTAGATGAGAGAATCAAGGTAATAAAAACATGATTGACAAAATTATTTTAACAGAGAGTTAATTAAGTCAATCGCGTGAATTACTCCTTTAACACAGGTGAGCATATCTTTGATACACCCCCTCAAGATGGAGGGACCGTTGTGACTCCAATCTTGGACCGTGCAGCTTGAAATCTTGCTCGGGATAATGGTTTAGTTAGAGCGTCAGTGAGTTGGTCATGTGTGGAAACATGAGACACACGAAGAGTGCCAGCCTGAATCTGATTACGAATGTAGTGATAGTCTAGAGCCAGATGCTTCATGCGTGAGTGAAAAACCGGATTTGCACAAAGATACGTGGCACTCACATTATCGCAATAAATGACAGGTGCTGAAGAGAGGGGAATACCGAGTTCTGTAAGAAGAGAACAGAGCCATCGAACTTCAGAGGCAGTGTTTGTAACGGAACGGTATTCCGCTTCGGTAGACGAACGAGCAACTCCATGTTGTTTCTTGGATGACAATGAGAGAGGATGGCTTCCAAGGTATGTGACATAGGCATTTGTAGAGACGTAATCGTATGTATCACCTGCCCAATCCGCATCAGAATACACGTGAAGAGAGAGAGATGAGTCTGGCCGAAGAAAAATGCCATGTGTAAGAGTGTCGGCCAGATATCGAAGAACGCGTTTAGCGGCTTGCCAATGATCACTTGTCGGGCGATGCATATATTGTGACAATTTGTTGACAGCATATGCAATGTCCTGTCTCGTGAAGGCCAGATACTGAAGACTACCAACGACCATACGATACTCTTTGGCATCCTCTAGTGGAGTACCACCAAACAATGTGAGTTTGGGAGACTCCGGTAACGGTGTTGTGGCAGGCTTTGCATCAATCATGTTGGTTTTGAAAAGAAGATCAACAATGTATTTTCGTTGCATCAGGTGAAGACCATATGTTGTGCGCGTAGCCTCAACACCAAGAAAGTAGTTGAGATCAGTTGAATCTTTGATGGAGAAGCGTTCGGCAAGTGAAGTGACAAAGTTATTGACCAATTGTGTCTGGTTTCCGGTGTAAAAGAATGTCGTCTACGTAAATCAGGACATAAAGAAAGCACGTGCCTTGATGGTAGATGAAGAGAGACGCATCAGCTAGTGGATTAGTGAAGCCCGAGTCGAGAAGGTGATTTTTGAGTTCAAGATACCACGCCCGCGGAGCTTGTTTTAGACCATAGATTGTTTTCTTCAGGCGTCAAACATAATCAGGGTAATCCTTGTCAACAAATCTAGGAGGTTGTTTCATATAAACTTCTTCTGTGAGTGTACCTTGTAAGAACGCGTTGTTGACATCGAGTTGAATGATAGGCCACGATTTGCGAACTCCAAGAACTAGCCGAATTGTAGTTGCTTTGATGACTGGACTGAAAGTTTCAGAATAGTCGACGCCGTACTCTTGATTGTAACCTTTGGCGACTAGTCTTGATTTGTAGCGATGGACCTCTCCATTAGGAAGAAATTTGATTTTGAACACCCACCGGCAACCCACTAAATTTTGTGCAGAGCCAGGTGGAACAAGATCCCATGTTTGATTTCTCGCATGAGCATCATACTCTTTTAACATAGAACCACGCCATCGCTTATCTTTTAACGCTTGAGCAACGGTGGATGGATCACGGTCAAGGGCGGAGTGAAGAGCAACAATGCGAGTGAATTTGGTTTTTGGTTTTGTTATTTTGTTCTTGGCTTGGGTTTGCATAGGGTGATGGTTTTGTGGTGGATCGACGATAGGATTTGGTGATTGATTTTGTGAGGGATCAACGATGGGATTTGGTGGTTGATGTTGAGCAGATTGTGTTTGAGAGATGATGTCGGTGTTTGGATTTGTTTCGATGGTGGGATTATTTTCGGTGGGTTGGGTTATGTTTGTGGGTTGTATTAATTGTTGGGCTTGAGGTGGTGGTAATGGGCTTGGAGAGATAAGCCCAGAAGAATTTTGTGAGGGAGAAGAATTAGTGTTTCGAGACCATACTTGAGGCGGCAATTGTGGAGCCGCGTGAACGTCGTCACAAGACGGGCTGATTGAAGACAGCGGTAGTGGAGGTGGTGGAGGAGCCACTGGTTGCGGTGATGATGGCGGTAGAGGAGTGGTTGCTGGTGAAGAAGTCGTGATTACAGGCGGCGGAGGAGCCGTTGTGTGAGAAGATGACGGCGGAGGTGGGTGAAGGATCGAGCTCGGGGGCAATTGCAGAGAAATTGATGACTGAGATAGAGGAATATGAGTGACCAGTGGCGTTGTGACAGCAATCTCTGGTGATTCTTGTGACAGGGACGGCTGGTTGTTGAAGGGAAATTATGTTTCAACAAACTGCACATGTTGGGACACATATAAGCAGTTGAAGGCGATATCGAGACAGTAGTAAGCGTTTTGGGTAAGCGAATAACCAATGAACACATACCGCTTAGACCGTTCATCGAGCTTGTGCGTGGCATAGGGGCGAAGCCACGGGAAGCATAGACACTAAAAAACCCGAAGCTTTTGATAATTTGGGGCAGTACCAAAGAGCTTCTGGTATGGAGAGGTAGTGACAGATTTGGTGTTGGTAATCGATTGATGAGAAAGACAGCGGCTGAGAATGCGTATGACCAATATTCTTTAGGCATCGAGGCGCGGGAAAGCAAAGTCAAACCAATCTCAACAATGTGTCTGTGTTTGCGCTCAGAAAGACCATTGTGTTCTGGTGTGTGTGGTGGCGTGGTGAGGACAGAAATGCCATTTGACGACAGATATCCTCTCAGCGCGATGTACTCTCCTCCATTGTCAGAATATAAGGTTTGAATCTTCTCACGAAAGTAATTTTCCACAAGTGCTTTGAAGGCGATAAAGGTTTCTTTGACATTGGATTTGTGTTTGAGGGGATAAAACCAAGTATACCGGGTATAGTGATCCACTAGGATAAGATAATATTTGTAGTTGTCTACTGATGTAATTGGTGATGTTCATACATAAATGAAGAGGAATTGAAGTGGTTTAGTGGAGACAATTGATGTTTCAGCAAAAGGTAATTTGTGGGTTTTATTAAGCAAGTAATCCGAACAAGACATGTGTTTTGAAGAAGATGAAGAAACGGGTAAAGAAAAGTTTGAGACAACATTGTTTAAGATAGATGGTGACGGGTGGCCAAGACGAGCATGCCAAGAAGAGAGTGGTTTTCGAACTTGGGGACGCATAAAGAGCTGCAACTTGAGATGATGTCACTGGCCACTCATACAGTTCGTCTTTAGTTTTGTCTTGGAGTAACGGGCCCCCGTGCTGAGATCCTTCACCTGAAAAGAAGCGGGGGAAATTTTCACGGACACTTGATTAGAGTTGCATAAATGATACACAGAAATAAGATTCTTGTGTATGTTGGGAACACATAAGATATTATATAAAGCAAGTGTACGAGAATTTGAGGGAAATGTTGTTGAACCCGTATGAGTGATTGGAAGTCCGGAGCCATCACCAATCAAGACATCATCACCACCGGTATAAGGCTGATGCAGGGACAAGTTGCTTAGATCGGAGGTAATATGGTGAGTGGCACCACTATCAGATTTGGCAACGACCGAGATACGGTCGTGATGCTCTGTTGTCGGATCTGTTGTACGATTGATGATGTTGTCAGTTTTGATTTTGGTTGCTATTGTTGTTGTAGCGCTGCTTGTTGTTGTTGCTGGTGTTGTTGGAGGTGTTTCGGTTGTAGTTGTTATTGAGCGACATTGGCGGTGGCAGGAATCGGAGACGAGACAATCGCAGGAGAAGCTTTGCTTCATGGTTGAGTAAGCGCTCATGAATGTCAGCGATTGTAGGTGAGATTTCTCTGCCTTCGATTTGATCAACGACCGCCTTATAATCTTCAGGTAAGCCTTCGAGAATCAATTCAACTTGATCTTCATGATCTAATGGTTTGCCGAGAGTAGCGAGATTATCAAATCTCGTGGTTAGCCCCTGGAGATACTCATCAATATTTCGATTGCCTTTGGTCCAATTTTTCAATTGAATCTTTAATTGTTTGATGTGACCACGACTTGGCTTTGTGTAGGTCGTGGCAAGGGTGCTTCAGATCTCTGATGATGTGGTGGTACGCAAAAGAATGGGTTGAATGGTGAGGGATATAGTTCCGAGAAGAGAACTATATATAAGTTTTTCTTGGCGTTTCCATGTGATGAAATCTGGGTTGTCAGAGACAACGTTGTTGGTGGTGATTGTGGAAGGTGGAATGATGGCGGATCCGTCTAGGTCGCCGGCAAGAGCATACCCATCAAGGAGAGCATGAACTTGTAACTTCCACATGAGATAATTGGATGATGTGAGTTTCGAAACATTTGTCATGTTGACATTGAGAAGGGTTTGGTTATTTGTGATGATGGTGTCGGACATTGTTTGTGGAGAAACGTTAGGAGAGGAAGAAGACATAGAAGAAGGAAACGTGTTTAGGAGAAGAGAAAAGAAAGAAAAAAAAAATGGTGTTAAGTATCAACTTGCTCTGATACCATAAAGAGTTGTAATGTGTTATATATTTCATTATAAACAGAGTACATATATATACTTGTACAAAAGCTATAATTACGCTAATTAGAGGAGAGAATCAAGGTAATAAAAACATGATTGACGAGATTATTCTAATAGAGAGCTAATTAAGTCAATCGCGTGAATTACTCCTTTAACACAGGTGAGCATATCTTTGATATGAGGAAGCTTTTTGTTATACATCCATTGACTCTCGCTCTTCTCTTCCACTGCTATCTTACTTTGCAAGTACTTTGGCTTCGAATGGTTACAGCGGTTAGAGCGGTGCGAGACAAGCGGTTTAGGAGGTGCGGTGCGGTTTAAGTGTGGTGCGGTTGGAAGAAACGCTTCATGCGGAACAAATGCGGTTACTGCGGAACAAGCGGTGCGGGATAATATATGAATGGTGAAAAAAACAATATGCGGTGCGGTCCAAATGTGTGAATGGTGAAAATGTAAAAAGCGGTGCGGAATATATATTTTAGATAAATATTTTATAAATAAAAATGGATTAATGATATTTATATGATCATAAATTAAAACTTATTAATTTGTTAATGATCAAATATTTTTCATAAATTAATTACGAACCATAACTAAATAATTATTAAAATTTTAATAAATTTGTTTGGCATTTTATAATAATATATTTATTGCTAAAATCAAATTAAAAAATACATCCAAAAAAACCAAGTAAAATAATATAATACAATATAGCCATAATCAAATTATTTTTAAAGTTAAAGTTTTAATTTATAAATATAACAAACTATATTTGTTGTTAAGAAATACATTAAATTCAAAATATTAAGTATAATACAATACATAAAAAAAATTATCTACTATTTTGATTTGTCCATAACATATTTGCTATATTGTCCATTAGTCGTGTCATATATCCTCCATCTGCTCCATCTTCTACATCAGTTGCTCCCATGTCATCTAAATCAGGCTCCCGATCTGTGTTGTTTATTCTCGTCTCTGTCATTACTTCTGCAAAGTTTGCATCTGAGAAGTTTGAAATTTTAATAAAATTATGTAATTCCATAGTAGCCATTATCACTCTTTTTTGTACGTGAATATTGTATCTTGGAAAATCAGAAAGAATCCTCCATTTCTTCTTCCAGACTCCAAAAGTCCTCTCAATAACAGAACGTAAAGAAGCATGACGTAGATTGAACAATTCTTCTTTATTCCTCGGAGGAGGACCATAGTGATTTATGGAGGCAATGGAATTTTATAGAGTTTTTATTTTGGATTTAAAAAAAAAAAATCAACTAACCACACTTCAAACGCACCCCTTGCTTTTCTCCTTCATGTGCGGAACCTGTCTCTTTCCACTATCTACCTTTTTTTTTTTTTTTTTTTTTTTCATAATCAAATGTCAACTTGTTGTTTTTCAACGTGAATGGTGACTTTAACATTAAACCACAGTGTGTTTAGTTTAAACACAGTAAACCTTCGCAACCTTTGTCTCTTCTTGCCTACTTACATCTCTTCTTCAGATTCTAGAATTTAGGCCTTTTTCCACCCACCATATGTTTTCCCTTTTCATTTCCTTTCTAGGGTACAAGTCCCATCTCTAAAAGACTCATGACTTTGTTTTCTCAGGTTCTTATTCCACCTCAGGTCTTTCTACTTGTGAATCATCTCAGGAAAATCATGATTCTAGCAAATTATATTCGTCAGATTTATAACTTAATATCGTTTCTATGGAGTTATTTATGTACTTTCTTTGATTTTTCCAACTAACATTGAGTGAAAGCCAGATAATTTCCTTTTTTTTTATACTGGAATCGCAGATTAAAAAAATATATTTTAATATGTGTCTGCGGTGCTTAGTTTTAAATATTCAAAATTAAGTAATATATGTACATATAAACTTCAGTGCTTTGTTTTTACTTTTCTGTCTTCTTAACAGTGTTTAAAATATGGTTTTAGAACCATGAATAAAATCCAAAACCGACGCAAAGTATCCAAAAATCCAATGACAAAAATTCAAATCTGAAAAAATCAACTTTAAATTAAAACATAAATTTCTAAACACAATCACACAAAATGTTTATAAGCTTTTTAGTAACAAACATATTGATTAAGTGTATATTTAAATATTTTTATTTTTAATTAGTAAAAATTTGTTATAGAAAAAAATCAAAATCTATTGAAGTGTTTGATTTGTTGGAACAAAATAGAGGATTGTTATCCAAACACAAAAATTGTTTTTGCAAGCAAAAATGCAAAAGAGTCATATTTCAACCATAATTTTTTTTATTTTAACGGTTTTTTCCTAACAACCCGTTTATGGAGTTGAATTGTTTTATGAAGTTTTAGTGTGGTTTTTTAATATTACTATTATTTGTGCATTTGCTTAGTGTAGCTAAAAACGTTGGATGTATTGGCACTCATACCTTTAGGCTTAATCTAGACATCGATGAGTTTTGTTTTATTTTGTAGGGTCGAAGAGAGCAGGCGGAATGCTTCGTTGGACTCCGGAACTTCACAACTGCTTTGTTGAAGCAGTAAATCGTCTTGGTGGTCCTCAAAGTAAATTTCGATTTGATCTTAATTAGTTTTCTTTTTTATCTGAGTTTTTGTTTTGAATGTATTTAAACTCTGTTTGACAGAAGTCACTCCCATGAGAATCATGGGACTCATGGGAATTAATGGTAGTAGGAACCAGCTCAAGTCTTATCTACAGAGATACCGTCGAAATCTCTCGTTCACTCTGACCGGCGTGATGGAAAAGCCTAGCAGCAAGTTTGGGATCCTTTTCCCGGACAGAATAAAGGAGTTCAGATCCGCTCTTTATTCCACTACTATAGGGTCTACTGGATCATATGTTTGGGGGTTGATATCTTCAAAAAAAACGAACAAGGATAAAGAGAAGCGCGCATTGGAATTGCATATGAGGGAAGAAAAGCGGAAGAGGCTTCGTAGGAAACATGATTCTGCAATTTTACTCGGCGAAGTCACCCAATTGCCTAGCACTCATGCAAAGCAATTGGGTGTATCCATTGTAATAATGGCTGTCATTCTCTATCTAAGTTTCCTACGAAGCCTCGCTCTATTGATTTTTTTTTAAATGTAACCTTTAGAGTTTTAATAAATATAATTAGATTGGATTAATCATGAATGTTACTGTTTACACTGGTAAAAGATAAAAAGAACAATAAAAAACAATAGATAAAAAATAATGTGTAATTGTTATAGGGATGTGTTGATATCGCACACGGTAACAAAGACTACATAATATAATTAGAAAGATTTGGAACTGGAGGGAAATACGTATAAGGATTCTTTTTTATAAGGAAATGTAAAGATCTTAAGTTAAGGAGCAATGAGCAATTTCGAAAATCAAGCTAATTTAAGAAAACAAAGTGCAAGGAGATTTGAAAAACCATAAAGTGAAGTTAGAGAGGAAAAAAAACGGGTTAGTATATTAAAGTTTGTGTACACATTTCTAGTGTGGTTCCCTTTTTAAAATTTGAGAGTAACTTATACTTTCGAGCAATAATCATTGTGAGTAAATGATATTTTCAAATGATTCGTTTTAGCTTTACATTTGGGTGCTCCTTTGAAGTTTCTTCTGCCCTCGTCTTTCTCTCTTCCTTCGTCATCCGAAGTATCTTTCTTTGTTCATAGATTCTCAAATATGATAATGTAAAGTAGTTAAATCATTATGAAGATCTGAAAAACTTAATTACACCAAAAGAAGGAAATAGAAGCAACCTAAGGGCTACATTAGGAAGAGACATATATATGTACATCTTCCATAGACATCAAACTATATAGTTTCTTGAGAATCCAAAACACAAGTGCTACGGGAGAACATGGATGGATCGTAATCAACTTAAGCAACATCCAACCTTTTTGACTGCAAAAGCATTGTCCTTGGCCCCGACATTGATACTTTATCTTTCGGAAGAGCAGCCAGGTCACCTCCAATACCCAGTGCTTTCTTGCTTGGCCACAAGATATATTTGAAAAATTCAACTCAATGAAAACAGTCTCCACGTTCAATGTTTGATTGCAGATGTCTCTACGAAGAACGTGTTCTCTATCTCTCTCTTTGCAAAGGCATGGTTTCCTCTGTTCAAACAATAATTAGTACTTGAGGTTCTTCGCGCAAACTTACATATTCTAAAGATAAAGCCACCAATGATTTTAGTACACCAATAACCTAACTTTAGGCCCAATTAGCTTAAACATCAATCTAAGAATCAATAAAAACGATCACCAATCATATCAACTTTTCCCATCACTTAGTTACATGAATCAATTGTTTTCCTCATATTCATGAACATCCAAAATAAAGAAACCCCTTTCCACAACTATTAGCTGACATACATGAAAAATAAAAGTTAAACCTTTATCTTACGTGAGAAAGAAAAGCACCAAATGTAAGAAGAAACTTTTCTATTAGGGTAACACTATCAACCAAATTTGATTCAGAAGAGAAGGATGGTAAATTCATTCATTCGTTGGGAAATTGTCATATATACCTCTCCTGACCTGCGGAATTTCAAATCTGAGCCTTGAATTTTTTTCCGTAGAAATCAACACCGATCGTCCGAAGTTACTTTTGTTCCTTGACGGACACCAACCTTTTCGTAGTCCATAGCCACAACTTCTGTCAAACAAACCAAAAGGGTTGGTAATTTGATATACTGATTGCTTAAAACGATCAGAATATAGCAAGCTCTCTTTTTTACTGAGGACAATTCCCCAATACTACAACAATATAACAATCACAATAATGAAAGAATAACTTATAACCAAAAGTTATGTATACACGATAGTCCAAAAAAAATTAGAAACCTTAATTTTGGGATGAAAGACTACCAATAACATTAGAGTTTGTGATGATCTAGATAAAAACAATAGAAAAAAATATCCTAACCTAAAAGAATCCGGAGTCCGAACAGTGGTTGACATTCCACCATCTCCGTTGTTTTTCCAATTTGTTTTATCGAAATCACAAAAAGCCAAGCGGCGTCTTTGCCCGTGAATGAGTATGAGTCAAGAGAGGATAAATGGGTTATATATGTAGCCAAAAACTGAATCATTGAGATATGGGAGGGAGACTCTATATTGATTCTGAAGCGTAGAATTAATTGATAAAGATATTTTTTTTTCAAGATTTATGAATCCCAAGCATTGCATCGAATAAGAGAAATTCTCAATTATTTGTTGCATGTACACCTGTGATTTTTTTAGTTGATGTGTATTAAATAAAATGTTCTAATTGGTTGATTTTTTTAACCATGTGTCACCTTCTCATAACACAAAAATGTTGATGTGTCTTCTCCTGGAGAGGCACAAAGAAGTTTTATAGTATTGATTAGGACTATGATCTTTTATTAATTTATATTTAATTTAGGAACGAATTTTTTTTTTAATTTATCAAGTTATTAATTTATCAATTATTAATTTATCAATTATTTATTTATAGAGTTTCTACTTGATAAATTAAAATCTTTAGTCAAGTTGAGTATTGGTTTCTAACCATTTATGGATTAGATCAAAAGAGAATAATTAGATGCAGTTTTGACCATTATCCCAAAAATTTCATACAACTCATTATAAGTAGTGCATAATACTTGCAGAAAATATTAATTGGAAAACCATGTTTTGTACAAATGCAGCAGGTAATCTCATACAGAACAATCAAAACGCATGGATAAACGAGTAAATTGGTCATATCGTGGAAGAAAATAGAGAGTTGAAAGAACAATATCCATCTATATACACGGAGACTCATCTAGTTTATTTAGATAA
>PKMM01019945.1:1099385-1148461 GCA_002933915.1 Eutrema heterophyllum
TAAACCAATGGAGATTGTCTTATAGTTCTCATTGAGATGAGAACTTTTGAGTTACACTCATCTAACATGTGTGACAATATAATTGGTTCAACATTTCTTCAAAATTAAATTTTAATTCTTTAATTAAACTAAATTAAAAATATTAATATTTTATTGTTAAGAACCCCGAGAGGTTTTTAACCAATGCAGATGCTCTCAACGGTATTACATTTAGTTTTTTTTTTATATTAAAAATCCATTTTATTTCGCATACTTTTCGTTTTTGTAATTCTGTCATTCTACAATATTACCAATACCAACTAGAGCTGTAACTGTAAGTCTGTGACAACTGACACCCAAAACAATTATATCTCTTTCGTATTGTCAAATATGGTTTTTTCGAATATATTCAAGTTTAAATCGGAGAAGTTTAAATTAACCGACCCTAACCAGATACACACTTTTTCTAATAAAAATGGATATGGACATAATATGATAACATTCTGGTGAAAATAGGGGGATTTGAATACTGACCAACAAAAAGGAACAAACATAAGAACTAAATGTATCACGTGTTAGGTTTGATTTTGAAGGCCAAATGACGAATGGGAAGATACGTGTGAGAATGTAGACGAAATTTGTTAGTATCTCAAAACAAGTTATAAAAAGCAATTTTATCAACACCTTTGACTTCATTTTTTGAAACTGTCTCTCAGAAGTAATTTTGACGATTTGCAGACGTGAAACACATGTATTAAATATCCTCGTCTCACTTTTTTCTTACAATAAAACTAAAATCATTTAGATATAGAGACCGACACCACGTAAGAATTACCGATCATTTGTAATGACAAAGACTAAAGATATTTATATATGGATGAATCTGAATATCTAATAAATCATGAAAATAAAATGTGAAAACACGAAAAAGTAATCAAAAGCTTTTGATTCATATCATGGGGCTTTATGTCGAAGTGATGCAAGTCCACACGTTTCTAACACATACATAAACCTGAATGAATTTCACTACCTTTGTTACTATCTGTCTTATTTCTCTTTGGAATTAACATAACTTTGGATGAGTTAATAAAGTTGGATATTAAACGTATCTGAAGTTCGACATAAAAAAGTCAAAAGTTCCCAAAACTCGTTCTAGATATTTAAGTAAACATTCCGTTTGATGTTATTCAGCTAGGAATAATTCGGTCCGATGATTTTACTTGATAGTAAACGTGATCATTTTTTTTCGCTAACTCAGCCCAAAATTAGTCGGACATTACAACGATTTAGATATTTGGTGTTAAAAAGAAACTTATTTGAAAAAAACAAAAAATCTCAAGATAAATTTACTCACAGAAAATATGAATTTAACTGGTAATACATTTTAAAATATAATATAAAACTAATATTTTTTTGCATAAATAGTGGTTTAGCCATTTAAGTTGCAAAATTTACAAATGGTAACTATGTTATAAAAATAATTAACAAAATAAAATTAAATAAGTGACATAATTTACTAACTTCACCAATGTTCTCAATCAAAACCGAATGATACATATATGGTAAAAAATAACATCCCTTAATAAATCTACATAATCAGTTGATAAAAAAAGTTTAACATTAACATCTATGGTAAAAGAAAAGAAAGCGTGGGAGAGATACTCAATAAGCAAAGATGTATTGTAAGGATGTCCACAGCTGGAGTCTTTGGACTTCATATCCAAAATTGGGTCACAAACTTTTAAGTACATAACTTATGACATCTCAATGGTATCTATCAATGTGTCTATATATATTATTATTAAAGAGACCTTTGTATTGTTTGGTTAGGTACAAATGCAATCAACTTTTGAACTTATATGTATGCACGTATATGTGCAATAGACATATATACCCTTGCTTGCAAGGACACCTACCCTTACATATACATAAATGACAAATATCTATATTTCAAATGACCCATTCTTGCTGATGATAAGATTGTGATTTTAGTGGCTCTTGTTGTTTTATTTACGTTCGTTTTTCGTTTTTTCATCCTAATTTAGTTTTCATAATTTATATTGTATTGAGAAAATCCACAAGAACTTAACCACTATATAGATGATTCATTAACAATTTTATAAGCGACAAAAAATATCGTGCAATTTGTATTCTATATTATCAACCTAGAAGAATTAAAAGCCATAAAACAGGTTGGCAACGAGCAATAGCATGAAAGTTAGGTGATGGAAAAAGTGATCTCGCTTCCATTTAATTTTTCTTAATTTTACTTTTAAATTTAAGTCACGAATGAAAAAATATTATATGGACGATGAAACAACCTGTGTTTAAATTGGTCAAAAAAAAAAAAAAAAAAACTGTGTTTAAGACAAAAAATGCGGTTTTGGCCTACGCTTTTAGAACCCACCATGGGGGTTCGAAAGTTTTTACTGGATCAAATCCATGAGAAAACAAGAGTATAGGGGCGAAAAAAAATAAAAGTGAAACTAGATCAAATCCCAAGGATCAAGAAAGGAAAAAGAGAAGTGAGAGGAAAAATGCTTTATTGGGTTTTGCTAAGACATGAAACAGATTGAAACATTTGCTTTCGTCCGAAAAAGAGGGAAGTCAGATTCCAAAAACTGCACATACATTATTTACATACACATTCATGTATATACTGTTATGAATTTAATTTTTTTTTTATAGTTTCATGTTTTTAATATTACTGATCTCTCTTTTCCTCCATCATAGACTTTCACTTTTGTCCCCCTCAAGTTCCAACATCCTCAGTAACCTGATTTACTTTATATACATACATATATATGCCATTCACATTAAGATGTTTGTTACGAGCTGGTTTCTTTAATAAAAGCTGTTTTTTCTTTCTTTCGAAGTTGTCAATTTATTTCGATCCGATTTCTACAGTGCTGAACCGAATGGACCGGCAATCTTTTTGGCTGATCAGAACAATTTTTATTGATGTTTCTTGGGAAAACGACGTATTTCCACTTCAAGTTGTTGATATAGTTGTAAATCCATCCGAAGTTTTGCCATCGACACATATCCCCTTAAATCAAAAATTTCAGACGTATTTTTCCTTAAAATTTTAAAACATATATCCCCACCAAATAAAAGTTTCAAACCTCAAAACACATAAACCCGGTTTTATTCGGTTTACTGCTTACCATTAACCACCTAAATTCGATATTAAACATGATTACAACCAAACCCGACCCGATTTAAAAAAACCCAACCCATCCGACACTTCTTCTTCTTCCCTATTGTTTGATATTCTCTCTCTTCTTAAATTAAACGCTTTTTTTTTTTTTTTTTTTGAATTGATTCTTCTTTTTCTTCGTAATTAGGTGGATCTACGACACGTGGGGATCGATTTTTAAATTTTGTTTTGTTTTGTTTTGTTTGTTTGCAGAGAACATTCTGAAGAACGGAGGATTCGAGGAAAGCCTATGGGTTTTACCCAACACATCATTGGGAGTTCTGATTCCACCCAATTCCGTCGACGACCACTCTCCATTACCGGGATGGATGGTCGAATCTCTTAAAGCCGTCAAATACATCGATTCCGACCATTTCTCCGTCCCTCAAGGCCGTCGCGCCGTCGAACTCGTCACCGAGAAAGAGAGCGCCGTTGCACAAGTCGTCAGCACAATCCCGAGGAAAACCTACGTCCTCACATTCGCCGTTGGAGACGCAAGCAATGCATGCGCTAGATCCATGATCGTCGAAGCTTTTGCCGGGAAAGACACGATCAAGGTGTTGTACGAATCGAAAGGGAAATGGGGATTCAAGCGAGCGTCACTGAGATTTCAAATTGATTATTTTTAATTCCTTAATTCTGATATTAATTTCAAATTCCGATTAAATTCTTTAGCGGACCATCAACTTGAATTGATTTTTTTATTAGGGAGTTGTAAGCAGATTCTGTCATTAGACCAAGGGTTATCTCCACTCACGGCAGCTGAGAGGAAGGAGGAGGTGGAGGCGGCGGAGGAAGGGAAGGAATCGCCAGCGAAGCGGACGTGTAGGGAGACGGAGACGGTGTCATCTTCATCCTCCGCGACAGAGAAGAAATAGTGGGGCGATGGAGGATGATGATTGAGAAGAAAAAGCCAAGATCGATGGGGTTCATCACTCCACCAAGAGCTCATTCAATTGAAGAAATCAGGTTAGAAGGAGTCGCCGGCGGCGACGATGAATCGGGCGGCGGTCGGTGCTGGTGGGGAAGAAGTCGGCGAGTCAGAATCTTCTGAAAAATATGAATTTTGATTATTTAATACTGTGGTAATCTTTGGTTCGGTTGTAATTTCTTAATCCCCTTTCTAAAATGGATCCACTACATATTTTTTCTTCCTTTTTCTGATTTTCTGGAAATGTCTGAAGAAATTTTTTTTGATTTTCTCACTCTATGATGAACAATGAATCCACCTTCAATACAAAACCCAGATTGCGATCGAAAGAGATGAAGTGGTAGAGAATCAATTCAAAAAAAAAAAAAAAAAAAAGAAGAAACGTTTAATTTAAGAGGAGAGAGAGAAGATCACACAATCAATAATTGTAACCGGGTGAAGAAGAAAAATAAATCGGGTCGGGTTGGTTTTTTGGGTCGGGTTGTAATTTGATTTAATTTTGGTTTAGTATCCGGTATAAATCGTAAATCGACCTAAATCATGGTTTGTGTGTAAATAAGTTTCGATGTTTCAAATTAGGAGGAAATACGTCTGAAACTTTCGAATTAGGTGGATCTGTGTTGAAATTCAAAATTCGGATGGATCTACAACTATATGAATAACTTGAGGCGGAAATACGTCGTTTTCCCAAAAAAAAATGGGGAAAATTTCAACTTTTACCTTTTTCAGGCTATTTTATTTACCTGTTTACCCAATGTCTCTCATGACTGGTTTACTTACTCTTCAAATATTCTCTGCACTTTTTCTTTTCTTTTACCAGTCTTTTGCGACTTTACTTTTTTTGTCGATTGCAATTTAAAACCATTTACACCGAAAGCCTTTTTTATGTATAAGAAGAAAAGAAAAAAGAATGGATAATAATTCGAAGAGTGGTGCACAAAGTTCAAGTGTTTTGTGTCTATGTTGGACAAGACATTGACTAAAGCAGTTGAAACATGTCAACAAAACAACAATTCTAAAATATCTAATTGCAAAAGGCTGCTAAACGGTCGAATTGTATTTAACACGCACTCTACACAAAGCAGCAAACCGAATCAAACCAAACTGAACAAACCTAATTCTTGTCTATAAACTATAATGTTAATTAATAGAACTAAATCAACTCTCAAAACCGAACTAACGAATACAATGTATCTTCTATGATTACCACACATGTAAATAGTGTGATTGTTTTTTTATTTATAACATCTTAGGTAAGTAGGATTGTTATTTCAACTTAATTCATGAGTAGATAACACCACATCTAAAATGTTAACGAAGATCATCAAAGTTCAAAATCATTTTAAAACCGAATTTTCAGACCCTGACCTCGGACTAACCATTCCCAGTTTCTATCATTTTCTTCCATAAAATTATTGAATATGGCACAAACCTAGAAAAGCTAAATAGTTATTAACAAACGTTTGACATTAATACATAAGATTCGGTGACTAACCCACTCTACGCTCGAGATAACACCAATTACACCCAACAGAACAAATAAGATTAACCTTATCTTACAGTTTTAGGAATATGATCACAATTACAATGGCCTTACCCAAGGAGCAAAAATTGTGTTAATCTTGGTGGGTTTCAGCATCTGACTCTGTTGTTGTACCTTTCTCCTTTTTCTTGCTGAGTTTATCCGAGTATCGAGCAAAAACAGCCGAGAGCGCGGTCTTCACACTTTTCTCGGGTTCTTTCTTCTTGCGTTTTCTCGAGTCCTCCACAAAATCCTCGTCTGCTTCAACAGGTTCCTCTGAATTCACATCCTTCTGAATTTCAGTTTCCGGGATTATTGGTTCTATAACAGACGGGTAACTTGAAGTTGCACGCTTGAAAGGTTCGTGGAATGTATCGTACAACCGCTTCACCTGAGGTTTTAAAGTGATTTTCAGATCAAAATCCGCTCCTATATCACAGGAATTATGGAGTTTTTGGGTTGTAGGCGAAGAAAAATGTACCTTGCGTTCGCCAATCCCGGGACAACGAGCTAAATCTTCCATGGATGCATCAATTATATGAGCAAGAGACTGCATAAAACATGTTTTGGAGGTATCCAATTTTAGTTGAATCATAGAAAACATGAAATTCACAATAACAGGAAAAGGTTTTTCTTTTAAGCTCAACCCCGAATGTAGAACCAAGTGTGACTACATCGCTCTTGTTCACATGTCGGATGCTTGTAAGAGAATGGTTAAGCTGCAAACAACAATTACTCCGTGAGAATATATAAAATTAGGAAAAACAAAAATCAATAGCGCAGCTTACAGAGTTTCCATACTCGTGAGAGATAATCTGTATCCATTTGGCCTTGGATGAGATCCGCGGGTTTGTTTTCATAGACTTTTATCGTTTCCAAATAACGAGCACATTCCGTCAAGCTGCAAGAGAGTTTACACAGAAAGTTGTATACAACGAGAAGCAGAGTGATTTAAATGTGTTATCATATGAGCTGAAAATGAGTAGATTGATATATAGATAGATACCTCCAGGCGCACAATAGGGTGCAATCATGGAGAAGAGCAGTTTTCGTGACTTCAAGCAATGGTTTCACCGCATCTTCCTGAGCAAGAATCATAAGGACAACATGAGAACACCATATGAAATGTTTAAGAAAATTCTCCGAATATCTCTTCAGCATTAAGCATAGAACTGTAATTTAACTTACAACATCGACATGGCAAAGAACCAAACGGAGCTTAAAATTCTTTTGTAGTTCCCTTATGCGGAAATAGAGATAATCCGGGTGCAGTAGATGATACCGCAAGCTGCAGGGAATTAGCCAGCGTCACTTAGAATATGAAAACATTTTGTGATTTTACACATAAATGGAAAATGAAAGTTGCAGAGTTTGACCTTAAATACAAAGCACAAGTGCCTTGACCAAGCAAGTAGTCCGGAATGATTTCTGAGAAAACCCATTTCACATTCCTGATATGTTTAAGAAGCGGGTTCCCTTTCTGCAAGAATGTTATTCGGAAATAAAACTCAGATGAGTTCCAAAAAACATGGAAACTGAATCATGGAGGTTTAAGTCTCCTCACCTGTCTATTGCTAACGAGGATTGCGTTACGAGATTGAGTTGTGTTCGACGACAAAGAGCCAGTAGCTACAGGAGTAGAAGAAGAAGAAGATGAAGCCACATCGGTTTGAAGCGTTTGGCTACGATAAAAGCACCATCCACCAAAAAACACATGGAAATTTAAGTATGCAAGAAACAATGCAATCATTAAACAACGCCATAAAACTGAAGCTGATTGATGGTATACGAAAATGAAGTAATAAACATTAAAGTTTTCGACTTTTCAACCGCAATCTCCATTCAAACTTGAACAAGCTACAAGTCTACGCTTCATTTTTCTCAGGAAATATAAACGTTCTATACTATTCGATCGAATACCCAAAATTACTTTTTCATAGATAAATCGATTCTAATTTGATCTTCGTCCAGAAGAATGATAAAATCCGCAGAAATTTTCCAAATTGCAGAACGAATTGGTCTAAAATCTGGAAAACCAACAGATATAGACATCTAATTCCAAGAATATAACACCTTGTACTGGGCACCTGAGAAGCGCGCTGCGGTTGCGACGGAGAGGCGGCGGAGGAAGGCGGAGGAGGAGGAGGAGCAGAGTATGCGTCGGACGATTTGACGAAAGCGAATGCCTGAGAGAAAGTCTGGGAAGGCTTGAAGAGAGAAGGTGGCGTGGACTTCGTCTGTGAGCTTTCCAAGACTTCCTGGTACGAAGGAATACCAATTACGATCTGAGTTTTGGGTTTGTTAGCAATCTGCTGGGGCATGCCTATGGATTTCTCTCCGTCGTCGTCTTCGTTCGCCATGAGTGATCGAATCGCGGAAGCTATTTTCTTTTCACGCTCGCAACTTCCCCCATGGAAGAGAACATAAGCTTTATTGGGCCTACAAGCCCAAGCCCAGTAGATGGTGGTAATTTTAAAATATTTTTGTTTTTAAGGGACTCTTTCATTTTTGGATTTTCCGGGTTTTTTTCTTCAAATTACTTCGAATTTCAAATGTTATGTCTCCTTCAATATCATATTACCATATTTTCCGAGTTATGTTGACAAGAGTTTACTTGGTACACAAATATTTTCGTGTTTACATATGAGCCAGTAAGACGATATTGATTAGATAGGTGCAAAATGAGCCAACAAGCTTATGGTTAGATAAGTCAGTACATTGTTCTGACTCGAAAAATATATGTTTTACATGTAATTTGATCGTGTAATTGATGCAACTTATAATGATTGATGAGAAAAGAACATTTAATGATTTACATAAAAACACGGAGAATTTGAACACGGGAAAAAACAAAACTTTGAAAATGTTTTGCATTTGTGTAAAGTTAATGACAACATATCGTCCGTGCTGGCGTCATAGTCTCGTTACTAATTTCATTGTGTTATCACAGACTGGTTTCTCGTGAGCGAGCAGTTTGTATGGCTTAAATCATTTATGTCTCTCACGATTACTAAACCATATTTAAATTATATCGAAAGAAAGCAAAACACGTATTAGAAAGAGAAAGTTAGAGAAGAGATGATTTATTCGGTTTGGTCCATTTAACCTTAAAAAAACTCATAAAAGAAACTCGGTCGTGACAGTGTGCAAATATTCTTTGTTTTTTTGTTTGTCGTCGGTAGACACACTATGTCAAGTTTACACCTGAATAATGAAGTAACGAGGCAGCAAACCCAGTCGGTTTGGGATTCTATTATATGCATCTGCTGCGCATAGACATGTGAAACATATCATTATACATTTATATAATATATTTATTTATTGTGTCCTTCTGGATGAAAATTGACTAATGATTATATTCATACGCGAGGAGATCCGTGATCTGACTGGAGACCTAGTGATGGCGGTCAATAATTTTAATATATACTACATTTTAATCCGTGCGTCCGTACGAAATAACGTTTTTTTAGAATAAATTTTGAAATATACAAAATAGAAATGAAAAATAAAAAAGAAGATCTAATTTAAGTGTTATTGATTCAAATATATTGAATTTGTGATTCTTAGGTTTTTAGCGAGAAAATAATATTTTGTTGATTTGTTGTGCACAATGTGTTTTGGTATTTATACCATATTTGTAATCCGTGCTATGCGAAATTAGATTCTAATATGCGCTGTGTGCGGGACAATAATTTTTTATACATTGTTTTTTGTGAAATTTATATTGAATAAAAATCGTTAGATAGACCAAACACTAACCAAAATAGTTTGACTTAAATTGTAATGAAAAATTTCATGATTATGTGATTTTTGTAACCTTAAATGATANGAAAAAGTCATCACATTAGGCCGAGATTTTTGTTTAGGAAATTTGTCGAGCAGCTAGTGTGCAGCATCTAGATTCCTACTCTCGCACAGCCCTTTGATGAGTATATTCAAGCAACAAGCATCGATTTCCACACCCAATTTAAGAGCACTCACGAAGACCTTATGAATCTCGTCGAACAGCTTCGCTGAAACAAACATATTCAGAATAAAATTGAAACTTTTGGCGCTTGGCCAGCATCAGAAATTCGGCATACCGAACAGAATCTCGATCGCTCGGTTGATTCTTCCGGCTGAATTCCCGTAAATCCTCATCAAATTATAGAAGAAATCCTCCGTTCAACTCCGACGAGAGATCTAGTGATCCAACGACGATGCGATTTTTTTTTTCGATGTAAGTTTTTTTTTTTTTTCAAATATGTTTTTTTGCTTGTTAGGTTAGTTTTGTTTTATTAAAAAACAGGGGTAGTTTAGTCAATTTTTTTTTTAATGAATGCTATGTTTGTGACTTTCACCCTTGGATGCTAGATTATTGAACTTTAAGTTTTTTGGTGCTATTTTGTAGAATTGCTCATTATAGATTTATGTGAATTTTTTCATGTTTGGACACAAAATGTGCTTCCCTTTTAATAGTATAGAATTATATGGAAATTATTTGTAATTGTATATTTGTTCTTCTGGAAAGGACAATAAATCGTACAAAATAATGATTTATCTCTTGGCACTTCAAACCGCAGTCGGTGTTTTGTTAGCACATGAAGTCTTCTGTATAAACTACGAAGTAAACTGTGGTAATGAATAAATCAAGCAAATAGTTAATATCTATGTATACTAAAAAAAAACCTCCGTATGTCCATAAGACCATAAGTATTATCTTCTGTACAAGAAAATTAAGAGAGAGCTATATCCTGTTATAAGCAGGGCCGGTCCTGGGCATTTGCCTTGGGCCACAAAAATTTCTGAGCTAATANCAAATTGCAAAAAAAAAAATTTATTAAATTAGCTTCGGCCGGCCCTGTTATAAGCAACGTAAAAAACTATATTCTATTCGCTTGTTTATCTAGCTATATTCTTTGTCGACGAATAAAGACCTTTTTTTATATTTGAAGAACCCAGAAACCAACCTGCACCACACCGCACCTCACCACTGTCAGTTGTTTATTGTTCTCTTCCTCCTTTTTTTTAAAAAACAAAAGCTTTTTATACATTATTGTTTTAAAGTAGATCTCTTTTCGGATTTGACTTTGATTTGTATGTACGTTACAGAAATTTATGAATACAAAAATTAAATAAACAAATTGAAGGAAAATGTATTGCGTGTTTTATCAACAATCCCAAACAAACAAAAAAGTAGCTACGGCTAAAAAGAAAAGTCAACTAAACCGGTAATCTCACCGAACCGCTAGTTGAGCCACCTGTACCGGTCGATTTAACCGAAGTTCCTTCGCCGTCCTTATTGACTCCTCTTGGCACATGTACCGAAGCGTTCCTCCACAGAAACGACGCGTTTCTAAGAAAAGCCCACCGGTCTGCTCGTACCGAATCACCGGTTGAATTCTGCTGTACAGCATTGGCTCGAACACTACCGGTAGCACCTAGCCTAATCGAACCATCATCTCGACTCCTCCACAGAAACGACGGCGTTTTACGGAACAACCATTGATCAGACCGAGCCCTTGACCGGTCAATCGGTTTACCTCTCCTCGAACTCCCTCCCCTAGGAAGAACCAGAAGACTATTCGACCGGTTTAGTTTCCAATTCGCCATGATCCTCTTCCTCACATCTTCCGGTAACCGGAGAGTAAACCGTTCGGTACATTCTCCCGGTTGAACCACCGAATGCCCCGTCGTGTGCGATCTAGAGAACTTGACTCGTTTAAGATCCACCGGCACTCCAGGTAATCTCCTCGAATCGATTTCAGTCGTCGCCGATTGTTCCGGTAACGGAGCCGCAACCACCGGTTCAGGATTTACCACCACCTGCTGCAATTCATGATCCGGTTCGACCGATTCACCTTCAGCTACATGTTCGGCGAGATTCGCTCTGCAAACAGGGCAAGTCACGTGAGCCTCGAGCCAGGCGCCGATGCAGTGAGGGTGAAACACGTGATCGCATTTGGGCAGCAAACGCAGCGTTTCGTCGTTTTCGAATTCGTTCAGACAAATCGCGCACTCCAATTCCCCTTTCCCGAGCTTCTGCGTCTTCACATCCGAGTACAAGAAAGTCGGGAAAGTCTCCACCACCGAAGCGTCGAGCCCACGCGCCGACGCGTTGACGATTCCTCTGGCCCTAGCCCCGCCAGCTGGCGAAACGCCGGCGTCGGGTACGCCGGAGCAGTGGCGGAAATAGATGGAGAAGAAGCCCATGAAGAAAAGAGCAGCGATCAAGATCACGACGATCACCGCCATGGCCGGACTTAACTTGCCGTAGTTATACACTTCATTTCTCTGATCGGGCTGTCCTTGACCCGCTGCTAGCTCCGCCGCTGATAAGAAAAGCAAGGAAACAATCGGCAAAACGCCGGAAAAAGCCGTATGCGGCTTCGCGTGATCAGATCCTCTCATGATTCTTAACAAACCCAATTTTTTTTTTTTTTTTGGTTTCTGATTTTTGTTTGTGTTTTGTCTCTTAGAGGAGGAGAAAGTGAGTTTTATCATAGCGTAAAAAGAGATTTGAAGGAGCCAAGAAGGGATGGGGTTACAGTGATGTCAGCAATTAAGTCATTCCTGAGTTCCACGTGGCAATATGAAGCTTCCTCCGATCAATGAACATTATTTTTTTTCTTTCTTTGTAACGGAATCAAGATTCTCCTTCATTTTCAAATCAAATTTTTCTTTCTTTGTTTCTCAAGTTTGTTATTTTCCTTTTTTTTTATTCATGGTATTTGGTATTCCTGGCTAAAAATAAATTTAACATATATTTCTCGGGATTTTGTAAAACAAGTAATTTTAATGGGTAACATCACATAACGAGAAGAGTTAACTCTGCTACATTTCTTTACATATCGTTTTCATTTCATTGGATGTCAGAGAAAGGACTTTTTGTTTTGTTTATTATTTTCCGATAGAAATGACTTTTTGCTTTGATTTTATTTTTTTGATAAAAATGACTTTTTGTTTTGAGTTAAAGTTTCAACGGTTATCCAGAACCAGAATCTCTTATATATTAGATTAGAACGCAGATTTATAGTTTAATGTTTTATAGGTCGTAATTAAATTATAAATGAAAAAATAGAAAATAAAATTAAACTTTTCATAAAAATAAATAATATAAGGTTGAGATCGCCAACGCGAAACTACATAGTAGATAAACCTAACAATTATTTATTCATTTTGATTTTTCTATATTCTTATTCTATTATTTGCTTTATAATTAAATTTATCACATAGTTCCAAACATTTATTTGTCATATTCTTATTTAAACACTCATATATTTATTTTTTGATACATAACCATACAGAATTTTTATTATTATTTTTTATTAACTTTGCCTTTCATTTTTGTTTAATAACTTTACATTTTAGGATTATGAATCGGGTTCCACAATTTATAATTGTGAATCAATTATAAATTTTCCTTTGAAATGCATTACTTTTTAGGATTATGTGTCAAAATCTAATTGAATTTTTTTTTTACATATATCATTGATTTGACACGTGTCACGATTATCAATTTTAAAACATCCAATTTTATAATATAAGATATGCCAAAATAAGGACTTGTTTTCATAAATTATTTGGGTATTACCTTATAAAAAACTCTTTCCATTTAGATTTTACTAACAGATAAATAAAACCATCATGTAAAAAAGACGACAAAACTCCCGAAGAATCGGGTTCCACAATTAATAGAATAAAACGAAAATTTATAGGCCATTAACAAGTAATGCCTTTCAAAAATCGTTTAACAAGAAAAAGTTATACCTTTATATATCTTAAACAACGATTTCTCAACAAAAAAAAAAGCAACGAACATTATTGATGACAAACAAATGAATTAAAGGTAACTGGAATGTTTTTTGAAAATATATTTCCCATAAAACAAACACTTCAGGCTTCAGCGAATGTTGGTTGGACCCCTCATGAGTTGTGAGTTAAATAATCAAGCAAGATAACCACCAGGTCAGACTTCTATCGCATATCTATAAGCAATCTTCAAAATTCATTAAAATTCTGTTATAAATCTCATGATTCCATAAATTTATATGACGTTGGTTTATAGAAATGGCATTCCAAGACGAATGTTCACTAGTTTTCGTGTTTCGGACATTTTAGATTATCTAATATGTTATTCAATAAATATGAAAAGCGTGGTTAATTTTGATATAAGAAAGATCTAAAATCTGATATAAATTCTTCCCTCGACCGCTACTTTTTCTTTTCGTTTTTCTAATATATTTAGATTTATGGTTGCAAATTGCAATTAAAGAATTGCTCTCCTCTATTTTTTACTAATATAAATCGACTAAAAAGAGTTTAATACTAATAGTTTGATTTTTCGACAAAAGAAAAAGATAAAACGCTCGATACGTGGTGGCTTTATTTATGGTCATACGTCTCACGTTGGGTCAAACAAGAAACGCTGAATTTGATTTAAAATTAATTTATAGTATTTGACTGAGTCTCCTCCAACAGTGACATTCTACAAGTAAAAACAGCACGCACTTCTTACCACCACTCGAGAAGCTTAACTACCCACTGTTTTTCCATCGCAACGCATAAACTTCCTGCCGTTTTTGCAGAGACGGAAAGTACGAATGTACGATAAACGACTGCGGGAAGACTACATACAGTCTTTGACTCTTTTTTTTTTTTTTGGGTGCAACAACTACAAGATCTTGATATCCCCTGAAAAGTGAAAAGAAATAAAGCTTTTTTCTCAAAACCAATTGAATCATGTGAAAGTTGAATACTTTTTTTAATGCTAAGTTTCCTCGTGTTCAAATCCTAAATAAACGGTAAAACTCAATTGAATCATGTGAAAGATCGAAGCTTTTTAATCTAATCTTGCATTTGCTAAGCTATGATTAAATCATAACCAAAATTTAATGATATAATACTCTCAGATAGATGCATATTTTAGCAACTTCGATTACCTCTTTTTTTTTTTTGTATTTCAGGGTTCTTGATAAGTAGGTATTGGCACACCTGAATCCTCTGTCAGTTTCTTGTAAGCGTTTTGCAGTGTTCTCGTTACCGGTCCAACTTTTCCATCACCAATCACACCTCCATCGATTCTCACAACCTGTAACAAAAGAGCGTAGATTGTGATTAAAGAGTAACTTTTTAGTTTTTATGGTTAAGTAGGATCTCCTGAAGATTTCATCACGAATTTAGCAATGAGTTAATCCCTATCTACAAAGGTTTTATGAAAAATTACTGTTTCCACTTAGTGAATGTCATAGAATCAGTTGCAAAACGATTGAGGATGTTTAAGCTACTAAAGACTGTACATACCGGGCTTAGCTCTCCCATAGTTCCTGTTGTCCACACCTGAAAACCAAAAACACTGTTTGACTTTGCTAGAGAAAGAGAGATGGAATATCGAGGATCATTTCTACGCTGAAAAACCTCATCAGCTGTTTGGAATTCCGAGAGACTTATTCTTCGTTCTTCTAAGATGAAATTCTCTTTAACCACAAGTTCCATTACCTTGAAATATTATAGGAAAAATGAATAAAAAAAACGGTTTATATCAATTACTGAGATGTTTCTCAACAAAAGAATGTGAACTTTTTTCCCTTACAGTTGCTCTTGTTATGCCAGGGAGACAGTAATCTGCGTGAGGAGTAAGAACACAGCCTTTCTTCACCATAAACTGTATAAAAGAAAAGAAATGTGTTAACAAGATAATTTAACGATTTTCGACACAAAAGCCCGCAGATGAATCATCAAATGCTCACTTACAATGTTAGTTGCATTGGTTTCAGATACATAACCATCTTTGTCAAGCATAATGGCGTCGGCGGCATTCGCATTGTTACTTTCAATCTGGTTTTACCCATTACAAAGAAAATTAATCTCTCACAAAACAATGCCAATTCTTGAACTTTCTTGCTTTGGAAACAGTACCTTTGCTAGTATGTTATTAAGAAGGTTGTTGTGATGAATCTTGGAATCCAAATTCTGACAAAACAAAAAGAATTTTGAGAAATCAACAAATTTACAGAAAAGACTTTTTCAAGTTACATCATGCAGAGAAATGCTGAGCCAAATTCATACATTGGGCGAATTGCGGCGTGTAGTTGCAGTCACCAGCACGATTCCACCATCATTGTCATACACTGGAGGCTTCCATTCCGCAAGCACTGCATTATTTGAAAGAACGAACAAAACTATCATGTAAACGAACTCCAAAGTAATCATTTTACAGTCTTGGTTGTTGGGAAAAAGCTGAAAGGTTACCAATAAGAGTACATCCATATCGATTAAACGCAGGGCTCATTCCAGAAGTTACCTTAAACAAACCAGTTGTATAGTTTTTAACGACTAAAATGACCCAAATGTAAACAGAAGTTTCTTTAATTGGTCTCGAAGAAACTTGAAATAAATGCAATACCTTTTTGCCTCGAGTTAGAGACAACCTGATATGTGTATTGTCAAACATACCATTTGCTATGAGAGTTCCGAAGATAGCTTCTTTTATCTGTATGTTTGCCATGATAGAGCTATCGTGGTAACATTGTTTCAACAGAACGAAAAAAACTTCGAATATCGATCATCAGATGCTTACCTCTTCACGCGATGGAACATTGTCGACAGCCAGAGCCTTTGCTGAATCAAACAGCCTAATCCAACATTTCAACATATAAAACAAGATTGCTCAGAAAACTCTGTTACTTGCTTCTTAGTTTCTGGATTTTACTGTTTTTACCGATCTAGATGTTCTTCAAGCTTGAATATCTTCCCCTTGTAAATCCGAAGTCCTTCCCATACCGAGTCACCGCCTTGTACAACCGAGTCAAAAACTGAAACCTGAAGAAGATATAGACCGCAATCAGTTTTTAAAATGCAAATCACAAACAGTGACTCGTTAAGTTTCCTTCCACATGTCAATCACACCTTTGCCATCTCACGAGGCAAAATCTCGTCACCAACCCATGCAAGAAGTTTTGCGTTTTCAGGAACTGGGAGACTAGGAGGAGGCGAGGGACTGCTCAAGATCGAGGAATGGTGCTTCAAGTGGCTCCTAAGAATGTTGTAAAGCGGTAAACTTTGCTCCAGCAAATCGTAATGGGACAAAGGGAATGTCTGAGAAAAAAAGCCAATACCAAACACATCTTAGATTGAATTCAAAATCATCAACCGCAACAAACCAGAGCCTTACCCGAGGATACTTCTTTGGAAATGAGAAGCCCGTTGATTCGTGCACACTCTTGTACCACCATGGTGCCCATACTCCATCTTCTGGTATAGGACCAGCCTCCCATCTAAAGAAAAAACAACAAACCATAGAAAAATTACAGTTTTGACATTTATAAAACAGAGAGAGAATGCAAGGAGAGGACCTACTTAAGCATAGAGGCTTGAAATGGAATCTCCAAATCATCGCATAGACCGCGTAGTGTGGTCTGTATATATATGAATGGCGCAACATGTAAGGTAAGGACTAGAGCATAAGAGAAATGGCATAATTTAGTGAAATTTTTACATATTACAGAAACAAAACCTCGGGATCTCGCTGAAGCTCATCCGCATCGATGACAGCTGGTGGTGTTCCCATCTGACAGAGATCACTGTATATCGACACTAATTCCCCGAAGCCTAATTCGAGAAACGATGGAGGGTGTACCTTCTCAAAGGAAGGCTGCAAAAAGGATAAAACAGAGAAGAACATTAGATGAAATATTGGCTAAAGCTGAGACCTATAAAAGAACATTGGACCAATCTGAGAACAAGAGTTTGATGAGAAAGCTAACCAGTATGTTAAGAGGATTACGTATCAATATGAAATGCTTTCCTCTACTCATCAGTTCACTTGGCAAACCGTAAAGCCGTTGTTTCGAGATATGCTGTACAGAGGAAACAGAAGAACACACTATCTTTTAGAGAAAGAGACGACAAAGAAAGTCTGAAAACGATTCTTGAAGCTTCCAAAAAAACAATCAGAGAGTTTCACCTTACAATACCGGTACTTCTTCGATCCTGATCCGTAAATGATATCTTTCACAACCTTATCTCCATTGTTCTCCTAATAAAAAAATACGAGACGACAAATTAAACTTGTTTTTCTCATAGAAAGACTTAAGTAAGACCTAAAAGCCTAACCAGTTACTATATATAGACATACCATCATGGAGAGTACCTCGTCTCTGTATGGCCGATTAACACCAGTAGCTTTAAGAAATGTTGCATACAACGGCTCGTCGACAACTTCAATGTCATCTCTCTGAAAAAAGTTGACACAAAATCAATTTACAAAAGAAAACCAAAGAATTTCCACAGATTTTTCCAGGGATCTCAAGTTTCCAACATTTCAGAAACATACAGAGAAAAGTTCTTCTGCAGTCGAACTTCAAGAAACAAAAAAATTGTTCTTTTTCTACAAGTCAACGGAGAATTGTTTGTTCCACTGGAAAGAGAAAGAATCCAGAACAAAGTTTGATCTTTCAATAACTAGTAAACAGAAGAAAAAACTGCCAAGTTTTCTACCAAGCTTTAACTCAACTTTCTCAAGACCCGAAATTACTCCTTTTGGATGAAAGTAAGCTTTTGAGCTAACACCCAAAAGGAGAGTGGTTACCTGTGCAAAGGAGTACATGAGGCTGGTGCTGAGAGATCTTGGGGCAGACCATGAGTGAATTACTTCCGGTTCTGCCATTGACAACGATGATGAAACCAAACGGAACTCTCAACTATGGTCTCTGTGATCACTATTTTTTTTATATTTTTTATTTTTCTGGGATCACTTTTGTTATCACGTAAATTAGTAAAGTGTTGTCAGTGTTGTGAATGTCAAGTGTTATAACACCCCGAGAAGGAGAAAAAGGACAAGAATTTGGACAGCAAACTTGTGTCATACAACTTGCACGCATATCAATTCTCTGTTTGCTTGGAAGTTAGTAAGGAAAAAAAAAAGGGGTAAGATACCGACTTTATGTAATCAATATAAAAATACTTCATTTAAAATGGAATTCCTGAAAATAATGTACGAAACTCCAAACATATTCTATAGCGAAGCGTGTTTCATTATTATCCAATTGAGTGACATAATTGCCTGTGTGTGTGTTTATAAAAAAATGAACACGCCCTTCTAAGCTAACATTGCTTTAAAAAAACTAGATTAAGCTCTTGCTTAATTCTCCTTCACTACGTCTTTACTTCCAAAACTGTATGACATAATTGTCATAGCTTGTATTGTTTTTCTGTTCTTTTATTGAATACTCTTTGTCAAAAGAAAAAATAAGAGAGCGTGAAGATTCTGCTTGAGCCATTGAAAAAGTGCTTACGAAAACGGCCTTCTTCGATCGTCGAGCATCATCTTCACGCTCTCTTTCGTGACTCCTCCTGGTAGTAACTAACAACAATCTAGAGAGAGGATATGAAGATCCGTCGCCGTTGCTCCGCCGTGTCCCGATCTATCGTCGGAGTTTCCAAAACTTATGGAGAAGAAGGGATATTTGGGCTTATTGGGCTTTAACATGTTACGGCCCATTCTAAACCCAATATCTATACTCTTTTAGTCTTTCACGTTCCACTCGCATGATGGTAAGAAAAAAAAATCTAATCCGTGTGCCGTGCTTAGGTTCATAGGGGTTTAAGGCAAGTTTAAGGCAAGTTGTATGAACCTTTTCAATAAATTTTTGGCATCTTTATTCCTATTCTCTTGCTCATTCACATTTTCATCATCTTCTTCATTGATATTCTAATCCGTTTCTATGTTAAGATTGTCATCCTCTTCTATGTCAACATTTTCATCTTTTTATTAATAAATATCATCATCTTGTTCATCCTCATCCCTATTTGATCATCAAACTCATCATTAATTCTCATCGAGAGTTTTTATTACTTTTTCTTTGCAAAACCTAAACCTAAAAAGGTTATTTATAAAATCACGAAACTGACTCGATAGCGCAAACAAGGAATCGAACTACGGTTCATGATACATAAACTTGCCCACTAAAACCATAATGATACACTATATTTTCGAAATATGGGGGCCCTTAATATTTTATATTTTTTGGGGGCATGGNAACTTAAGACACCCATTATGGTGTCTCCATTGGTGATGCCCTTAGATCCAAGTCATATTATTGCAGATTCATAATGTGCATTATGAATTTTATCTTCAGAGAAAAATCATTAAATTTAGAAAAAAAATATGAACTAAATTTTCTTAACTACATATAAATATAAGTATCAAGTTAATAAGTTCTTTATTTACCAGATAAATTATATATAGTTGTATTGACATGTATGATTACATAATCGGTATTGTAACCACTTTGTTACTGACTTCTAGGACTAAACCAACAGAATGGCCAGTCTTCGTATCAAAACTAAATAAATTTGAGGATCTTTGTGATTTCTTCCAAGACGCCAATGTTGTTTTTGAACCGAAAACCAGAAATGAAGTAGATTATTCGGCTAGAAGCGCTCGCACCCAAAATCGTGTCTTCTCTTATGTGGGTACATTGATACCTTTTTGGTTAGACGTCGAAAATTCATTTTTTTGCGGATTCATACTAATAACTGTATTTTCTTGTAACCAAAAAAAAAAACGAATTAATTTTACTCAGCAGTTTAATTGGGCGATTAATTCCCATATCTTATCTTTAAATATCATGAAACCGAAACAAAAGTCGTCTCTAACCACACATAGTGAGATTTATGTGAATTCCATAAAACCAACAAAAACAAAAAAGTGTCACGGGAGGAACACAATCATTTTGTTTCTTACTATATTTCTAAGCAAACTCCATTCTACTTTCATTAAACTATACACAGTACACACGTATATTATATGTACATACAAATGTATGTGACTGTGTGGATACTTGTATATATATGTAATATGTATGAATGAGAAGGCATAAAATACATTCAGCCATGGAAACCTTTTTTAACACTCTTGTCACGTTGTTATTATTCGTAGCCATGTCTCATACTCTGCCACCTCTCGTCGGTTCTTTTCCGATTTCTCCTAATTTTCCGGCGGTTTTCAACTTCGGAGACTCTAACTCCGACACCGGAGAACTCAGCTCCGGTCTTGGATTTCGTCTCCAACCTTCCTACGGACAAACCTACTTCTTCAAACCTCCATCTTCCGGGAGATTCTGTAATGGACGTCTCATCGTCGATTTCCTAAGTAATTATTCTTTTCTAAATCCTTTCTGTTAAATTTCCTCTTTATTTTCTCTTTTCCTTTGCATATTTTGTACGAACAATTTTTCTACAAGTATGATTTATGATTTTACATAATTTTACAAATTGTACCACGTACGGCAGAATTGTCATGGTTTCCTGAATATATTTTTTTTACTGAAAGCGTTGCATGCACCACAACAAACTAGTCGGCTACAAACATGAAATTTTAGACTTTGCAATAATTTTTTTTGTTTGTAAATTTAAACTATTTTTTTAAACATTTTCTGCAAATAAATTCAAACTTTGCAAGATGATTTAATGATCTTTATAATGCGGGTTTCATGCTCATGTAATTCGCATTGTGGCTATATGAACTCTTATGAACCATAACACCCGCAACACCTCCGTCTAATAGAAAAATAAAACTAGTTTTCGTGTTCTTAAATCAGTTATGACATTTCTTGTCTATTTGTCCAATTTAAACTCTATTGTGAGTATGTCATTTGAAATAATTTTTCTATAGCATACAACTCATTTTGCTCTATAGAAAATAGATACCCTTGTTTTTGCCACACTTATGAAATGATGATTTTTTTTTTCTTTATCTATTGTGTTACTTTCCAAACGTGAATAGATTAATGTTAATAATTTATATTCATAAATTTGGAAAATTTGATCTACTGAAAGATCCACTACAAAAGAAAAAAAAATCACTCTTTTTTTATAAACTATAAAATTAACGGCTCTGTGATGGCCAAAAAGAAACTTAAAACATAACTTTGTTTGAAAGATCAAAGATGAGGTTTTGTTGTAATGATAATTAGAAGTTTCTAAAAATGGGCTTTTTGTAGTGGAAGCAATTGGACGGCCTTATTTGAGGCCTTATTTGGATTCGGTAAGCACACAAAGTTACCGGAGAGGCTGCAATTTTGCGGCGGGTGGGTCAACGATTCAGAAGGCAAATGCTGCATCCATTAGCCCCTTTGGTTTTGGTGTTCAAGTCTCTCAATTCATCACCTTCAAATTCAAAGTCCTTCAATTGATACAACAAGGTAACTAAATAACAATTAATATAAATATCCAATATTTATCAACATTATATATAAGACTTATTTGAACCTGATGGACCAATGTATTTGTTTTCTGGTTTTCTTTTGCATTTTTCTTTTCAGATGAAGGGCTCGAAAGATACTTACCGTCCGAATATTATTTCAAAAATGGATTGTATATGTTTGATATCGGACAAAATGATCTTGCCGGAGCATTTTACAACAAGACATTAGATCAAGTTTTTGGTCTCATTCCTACAATCTTAGATATTTATCAAGATGGAATAAAGGTCAGTATTTACATGATGAGTCTTTAAATATAATTATAGTTGACAATTTAGAGTGGTTTATAAAAATAAAATAAAAAATCGAAATACGGTGACTTTTAGATAGTTTGACATTGTTATAGCTGACTACTCGAATACAAATTTGAGCATACGTTATGTTAAATGAAGAGATAAGTTACGAAGTGTTGAATTGTTGGATTTCCAAAATGCATGGAGAAATTGACCCAGAGATGTTTGGTTTATCAAAAGAATTACATAAATGGAGTGAATTTGTTACTGAAATCAGTTTGGGAAGGTTTGAGTTTTATATTAGAGATAGGTTTAAGACAAGTATACTTTTGAACCAGTTGACAAAAAAAAAGTATACTTTTGAACTCGAAAAAAAAAGACAAGTACACTTAACTATACGTAAGACAAAATCGTAGATTTAATTATTATCATTCTTATTACATTCTCATTTTCTGTAAATTTTTTGTATCTAGAGATTATATGCAGAAGGGGCAAGAAACTTTTGGATACACAACACAGGGCCACTTGGGTGTTTAGCTCAGGTTGTGTCAATATTTGGGAGAGATAAATCAAAACTTGATGAGTTTGGTTGTGTCAGTGACCATAACCAAGCTGCTAAGCTCTTCAATTTGCAGCTTCATGGTCTTTTCAAGAAACTCCCTCAACAATATCTTGATTCCCGTTTCACATACGTAGATATCTTCTCCATCAAATCCGACCTCATCCTGAATCATTCCAATTACGGTATGTAATAATAACAAGTTCATTCTTGTGACTAGAAAATATTTTATTTTACATGTGTAGCTACTAACTAGTTGTGCCATTTGAACCGAAACAAATCAAATTATTCAATGCGAACAGAATATAACCCCCTTTTTTTTTTTTTGCAAACCGATCAGTAACATTTTTGTTTTCCAAATGTAGTTTAAACGAACCAAACCGAGGAAAACTACACATTAATTGTTTATTACATTTAATTCTTTTTTTTCTTATATTTTTTGTTATGCTTCACTTTAAACCGAATAGAATTCAAACCACAAATACTGGTTCTTATTTGGTAAGAATATGCAAACTGAACACACAAAATCTGAGGTTTCTGTACCAAAACCACAGAAAAAGAGCTGATTTTTTTTTTCCAAACCAAACTGAACCGAAAGCTGTTAAACCTAACTTTTACTTGTGTAGCTGTGAGGCTGTGACTGAAAACCTTTCTTTTTTTTTGGGTATGATAATAGGTTTTGATCATTCGATAATGGTATGTTGTGGAACCGGAGGACCACCATTGAACTACAATAATCAGGTTAACTGCGGTTCGACAGTGAAATCATCAAATGGTACCATAATAAGAGCCAAAGCTTGTAATGATAGTTCCAAATATGTTAATTGGGATGGAGTTCATTACACCGAAGCTGCAAATCGGTTTGTTTCACTGCACATTCTCTCCGGTAAATATTCTGAGACGTCATCGTCTTGGAATCTTTAGAAATGCCTCGATTGTTTATGGAGTAGTAAGACAATTTACACGTTAATTTTCTACATGGATACAGATATATATATCTAATTATCTAAGCATATTAGTTGTATGTTAACTGATTATTTAGCATTGCCTCCAGAGGCTTTTCGTTGTTTCAAGTGTAAAACAGAGCATTCTTTAACTTTCCATCACAAATATAACTGATTTGACACAATGAAAGGATCTTCAAATTCCCTGTAATGTTTCTGTAGACCACACACAGGTTTCTACAACACTTTTCCACAAACCAAAAACTACAAACTAAGAAACTAAGAAACCAGAAAGCTTCATCAGTAAATGGTACAAATTTTCTCAATTCTTTTGTTAAATGTTTTCTTCCTTCTCATGTATACCTTTGCTCTGTAAAATTATCTGCAGCATTGTCCATTGCATAACTCCTCCTCATTGTTATCTTCTGAATTCGTTAGCAGATTTACTTTTTTTTCCTGTTGTTCTTCTTCTACTTCTTTAATGGCCTCAGTCTCGCATTCTTTATCCGAATCAGTCAAATGATCGAAAAAGTCACCAAAATACCACTTACAATCTTCTTTCCATTCGCCTTTATGTGCGTTAACCCGCCATTTCTGATCTGCAATCATCTCGGGTGACAATCCCCATTTCTCTAACTCTTCCTCCGTGTGATGAATCGCCAAGCTGTAATCACCGCCTTGTCCTAATTCCATAACTCTGATCTCGCTGTTCCCAGGATTATTTAGTCCCTCAAACTGTTCCACAGTCCACTTGAACCATTTCATCAGAAAGACACGCGATGTTAAACCGTGTGAGACAATCACAAAGTTAAGCTCATGAGACGGGTTGATGTGCAGTCTGTTCATGTCTATGTCTCTCCATAGAGACTCGAGAAAACCTGTAAAGCAGCAAGCAGAAGCCCAAATCATGAGTCTTTTAACTTCTTGCTGTTCATTCACAAAGAGATTGATGGAATAACACAAAGCCAAGAGAAAACAAAAAGACAGAAATGTAACAATTATATGCCAGGACGAGCTTGATTTTTGCTAGGCCTCCATTTACTGATGAAACTTCAATAGAGATTGATGAAAAGGAAATATTCCAATGCTGACTTTCTTCTCGTTGATGAAAACAAATTACTATCTTTTTTTCAAGACTACAACGAGTAAAATGCAAAATGAGTTTCAGCAATTTGCAGGACCAGCGAATTTTCGATGTTTTGATAGAATCATTAGAGACTTCGTCACACTGAAGTATCAATCTCAAGCTGTGACGAAATCAAGCATGAATAGCAAAAATTTCACTCGATCTAAGACTTTGAGATCAGATATCAATCAATTCCTTCTTAACAGATGCATTTGGTTTATTGTCATTGTTGTGCTACTTAACCAAAAAATTACTCAACTTTTTGCCACTTTTACAGGCCAGGATCATTCAGAATGATCTCAATCATGCTAAGCTAAGCTAAATAATCATCTTAGATCAGTCCTCAAGAGAATTTTCTTGCAACACCCACATGATCACAACAATAATGCTATGCATCCAATCAACAGTGTGCGTAAAACTAGAAAATGTCGAACAAGCAGGGAAACGAAACATACTGGAGACGCGATCGAAGACGTCGGCAGCGGATTCTCCCTCCGGGAACCGGTAGAAAAAGCGGCCAAACCTCTCTCTCACCTTTTTCGTCGCTCTCATTCGCTCTTTAACCTGAAAATTTCCAAAATCCTGTTCCCTAATTCGACATTCTTCGCGAACACCAATCACGCGGCGACGCGAGAACGACCGTCCAATCTCCCGGAGCGTAGATCGCGTCCGATCGTACGGGGAAACATAGAAGTAGACGCGCCACTCCGGTGAAGACGGATTGGAAGAGATCAACGCGTGGAGACGAGCTCCGGCTTCCTGCGCCTGAAGCAGACCGGAATCCGTTAACTGGATCTTGTGATCCGGCGTCGTCGTATACGCCGCCGTGTCGAGATTCCCTTCCGATTGGCCGTGCCGTACAAGGATGATCCGCTTCGGAAGCAGTTTGTTGTCCGGACTCATGGATGATGAAACGGAGAAAAACTTTCTCAGGGGGGTTTTTTCCCAGATTTTTCCCGGAATCTGAGAAAAATGGTATTGAAATTCGGATCAAATAGAAATGTGAGTATCCAGTTTCACGTCGATCGGTTCAATTTTTCCTTTCTTCGAAGACTTCGTTTGCATTACCTTCTTGCTCAAGCTTAGCACAAAACGAGTTTCAATTTCTCAGCGTAATTGAGTAAAATTGCACGTATTAACAACAACTAATACTACTCCATTAATTAAAATTGTTTTGGGTCATCAAATAATGGGATTGTTGTAGCATAGAATTAAAAAATATGTGATAAATCATAAAACTATATATATATTTTTATAATATAAAATAGTTTTTATCGGCTATACAGAAAGATTAACTAACAACTAAAACAAAAACAATTGTTTTAAGGAGTATAACTAATAAAATATCATCCACGCCTTATCCTTTCCAACAGAGAGAGCTAATCATATGTTTATAATTGATTATCTAACTAAATAGAGATTAAAGGTCAATCTGGAAAGTTCCAAGTTCCAACGTGGCTTATCACCATCTCTCTATCAAACCCAATTGACAGTACTTTATTATTTGCAGCATATGTATAAGTTAAATGGATTTGTCACTAATAAATCATATCATATGTTCACCCATATTGACATTAACTGATATAAAACTATGGATCATCAACTCATCATGACATCATCTTTCATAATAACACCAAGTCGTATTCCATAAAAACAACAACAAAAAAAACAAGTTGTTTCAGAGTTTTTTTTTAAAAAACAAACTAAAAAGACTTCGTTCTAAATCGTAAGAACAACATCAGTAGTTCCAAGATTCGGTTCCCAAATCCGATTAGTAATTCCAAGATTTGTACTCCGGTAAAAGATTTATACTACGAGACGAGCCCAAAAATAAGTTAAGACAAGAAAATGTCAGCCGATTAATAGTTAATCTGCTGGGCTTTTGAAAATTAAACCATTGGGCTTTATCTATTCAACACCGGTTCGCTATTCCAAACATTTACAATATATATTGACTAATTTACAGACCACAGAAAATGATTAGGTAGACGATCATATATATAATGTCTATTAGTATAACTTTTCGCATGTAACAATCATATGCTTACTGTTTGTAACGGGGAGAAAATTTATATATTTATAATTTTATAAATTCTTCTTATGGGAAGTTAAAAAACAAAAAAAACCGTTGTGTATACAATACCATAAAGATCTTGTCCCGATATACAAGAAGTGGTCCTGCAGGAAATGTTCTTTTGATGTGGATACAAAACCGAGTTTTTAATTATGTTTAATAAACCGGACCGACTACTGATGAAGAACCGCAAAAGGAACCAATGTTTACAAGGGATGGGTATGGGTAGTCCACAATTGGACAACCTCAGTACTATGTGATGCAGAGCATAATTATAAATGTTAAGATAAATATGTATTATTTCATTTTTATGTATTTTAACAGTTTTTCTATTTTAATTAGGATTAGATTTTAAAATTTTTAAATTTCTTATAAATAACCTCTTAGGCTTAATGTATTATTCAGTTGTTGATTTTTAATAAAGAGTTTTGGTTATTGAGAAAAGAGTATTCTCTATCCCTTGTTTTCGGCAGATCTATCGAGATCTCAACGAATTCAAAAAGTAGGTCTAAAACGAAGATTCTCTCGAATCCCTTGGTTGAGCTGGCATGTCCCAATTGATTCATTTGAATTCATTGGTTGAACTGTTTATCGTTGCGTCCGCTCTATCATTATCCAATAAAACGAATTTAATAAACAATCTTTGATGAAGATCATATTAATTCACAATTTCTTATCATATAATGATCTGAAAACGTACGTAACGTGTGCCGTGGGGTCTCGTTCGTATATGCCTCAATTGTCCACCATGCTTTAATGGTTATCTCTACACCATCTTCAGCAATCATTCGTGTCACCATCTTCAGCAAACATCGCAAAGTAAATGATATATTTATTATCAACATCATAATCATGGTTGTTTCAAAAACAAATTTGTCAACATTCTTGAAGTCATAAGTTATACTTTGAAATAGCACTTCCATGAAATGGTTTTACGAATTTTTTTTATAGCTACTTAAATAATTTTATAAAGTTCACAGTAGGGTTGAACCTTAGTTATGATAAATGAAATAGCTATTGAGAACGTTAGCTAGCCAAACAAAGACTCTGCTTAATCTTGGGGAAAAATAAGTCTATGGAAGAAAAGTTTTTCCTTAAACCTATATATGTCTCTAAATTTATAAAAAAACATTTTTTTTCTGAATTTGAAAAATACCCTCACATATTACTATTAATGTTTTGTTTACAGAAATACATCAATTTATTACTATAAGATCTGGGGACGGTAATGTTTTAAGAAATCTTCCACGAATTCTACCTACAAAAATGATATTTTTGAAAAGCAAAACCAAATAATTGACTAAGCAAATAGCTGTATTTTATTATATTATTAATTGGCACACAAATATTTCAAACTGTAAATTTATAAATTTCAAAAGAAATATCCTTAAACTTTTCGATTTATTTCTTAGTTTAATGAATTAGTTTGGTATAAACAAAATAGGTATCTATAAAGTTTTAGATAAAATGAATCTCTGGTAATGTTTATATGATAATTTTAATTTCTTGTTATCCAAATTTATCTACTTAAAATCTTTTATATTATTAGTATTAAGTATTACCAAAAAAAAAGTATTACGAAAACGTAAAAGAAAAGAACAAAAGAACGTAAAACTTGTATTCAGCACATATAGTGAGCTAAATTCACTTCGATGTCATTACTCTTATTTTTCTTGGTAAACACTTATTAAAAAGGGGCAAAGTACCCGAATATATAAAAATAGAAATTATGATGTCAGAAAAAAAAAAACGAGATCGTGTTCTATAACAAGCCCACTTGTGCAAATCAAGAAGTATTTGAACCCCACAAGTAAACCTCTCTCTCTCTCTCTCTCTCTCTCTCTCTCTCTCTCATCCTCTCTCGTTTATATCAATCTTTCTGGGGAGAATTCTCAAAAGAGAGTCAAATAGATCAGAAAATTTCTGGAAAGAAACTAAGATAGAGGAAAGATAAATCGTAAGAATGGTGGTGGAGGAAGATACAAGTATGGAGGAAGGACTTATTAGGCAAAACGACAGAGATGATCGTCGTATCACCGCTTGTGTTATCCTCAGCACTTTTGTCACTGTTTGTAGCTCCTTCAGCTTTGGCTGTGCTGTTAGTTTCTTAATTTCTCTCTTTAACCTTAATTACTTTATTTGGGGGATCATCTTCCTTTAATTTCTTCCCAGTTAGTTATCAAAGTGATATAATTATTCATTAGTGATTGCTTGGATTTTGTAGAGTGGTTATACTTCAGGCTCTGAGGCTGCCATCAGGAAAGAGTTAGACCTTTCTATTGCAGAAGTATGCATCTTCTCTCTTTTTTTTCTCAAAGCATTGATTACAATAAACACCCTATTGATCAGGCATAAAAGCTAATTAAATTCATAATTTTTCTTTTCTTGCGCGATTAGTAAACTATCAGACCATAACTCACAAAGTTAGGTATTAAAAAAATCAAAATTATATTTATATGCAGTTACATATAAATATAGCATTTAATAATTTCGCCACTGGAATTAATAGTAAATTATAAAGGTCCTTGTGAAAAAATGTAATTTATTGTGAAAAATTAAATTCTACGAAATATGTGGAGAAGAAGACACCGATGCAAATGTGATACGTAACTTATAGAACTGTATTAAAAGTGGAAATAAATAGCTGTATTTTAATTTATATTTGTAATATCATCTGTTATTCCAGATATCAAATACGATAGTAACTAATCAAAAGAAGACACGAGCTTACTTACCTAACAAAAATGTAAAGGATAAAATTTATTATTGCTTGTATTAAAGGATAAGCCCATATAGCTTATCATTTTAAATTGAACCAAGTGTGCTTGACGCAATCAATTAAAATGGACAGTTATGTTAAATATAGTTAGAGAGGAGATTCATTGGTCAAAACCCCGTTTTCTGACTAATTGAGCTTATCTGATTAATGGTCAAAATGGAAAACTTGTTGGTTCGAGAGAATATCGATATATTACTTGACATTTTTAAAAATACTAGTTTTTGTTTTTTTTGGGGTTTTTCAAGAAACCATAACTTCAAATACATCATAAATACTCAGAAAATGTTTCGGAAATTAATTGTAAGATAAGATTTTAGCAAGACTTTAGGGAAGTATTCGGAAAGATATTATTGAAATTTTCTAAAAGTTGTTTTATTTCTGGAAATAAAAGACACATAAAATAAAATAAAAACTAGATAAAACAAAAACAGAAGAAGTCTCAAAAATTCTTGAGGGTAATTCAGTATTTTTCATATTTTCCAGTTTTCAGCGTTTGGGTCCTTTTTAAATTTGGGAGCTGCATTGGGGGCTTTTTGCAGCGGTCAACTGGCAGTCACCATCGGCAGAAGACGCGTAATTACACTTTAACCCTTTTAAAATCATAATTATGATGTACTTGTTAATTTGTAACACTGGTTTCTTTAAAGTGTTTTTCGTAGCAGTAGATTCTAATTTTATAATTCTTTTTTCTTGCAATGATTAAAGACGTTGTGGGCCTGCGATTTGTTCTGCATTTTTGGTTGGCTCTCCATCGCTTTCGCAAAGGTATAAATCCGAAAAAACCTCAATTATTTTTCTATAAGAATTTGGTCTCCAAAAAATATAAAATAAAGATTTGAATTATGCGGAAACAAAAAGGATGTCTTGTGGCTGGACGTAGGAAGAATTTCCGTGGGCATAGGAGTCGGCTTGATTAGCTACGTGGTAATTAAGTAGTTATTAATTTTTATCTTTATTACTGAATTTGTTTGATTTAGTTCACATTTCTTAAAACAAATATTTTTTATTAATATCCAAACAAGGTCCCTGTCTATATTGCGGAAATCACGCCAAAACATGTTCGTGGTACATTTACTTCTTCAAACCAGGTAACTAAATTTTTTTTTTTTTTTTTTTAATGTTAAGAAGAAAAGCCTACTCCGTATAATATATATTATGTTTTACCTTCTTATTGTAAGTTTGTAACCAACCAATCTTTGTTTTTGGTTTTATAGCTTTTTCAAAACTGTGGACTGTCCCTTATTTATTTTTTTGGGACTATAATTAATTGGCGGGTTCTGGCTATTATAGGTAACGAACTATTGATTTCAGCATCTTAATTTTTGTTTATTTCAATATTACATAAAGACCATACAAGTTTATTTTATTCTATTTCCGGTTCAGGTGCTCTTCCATGCCTCGTTCAAGTGATCGGTATATACTTTATACCGGAATCTCCAAGATGGCTGGTTGGTATTTTCTTAAAAATATGTTGTGTATATATTGCATATCGACTATAAAATATGACAAAAATATTCAAAGGTTTTTTTTTTTTTTTGTAACTGTATTTTCAAAGGGTTTTTCTTCGGTTATCTAAATTTATTTCTTTATCGTTGTCTTTTTAGGCTAAAATCGGCTCAGGTAAAGAAGTAGAAAATTCTTTGCATCAACTTAGAGGAAGAGACGCTGATGTTTCAGGTGAAGCAGCTGAGATTCAGGTATTTTTTATATAAGATTAGCTATTAAGTATTATTAGTATACTTAAGCAATCATAATTATATGCTTGCTATGTTTATTTTCAGGTTATGACAAAAATGCTTGAAGAAGATTCAAAGTCGAGTTTCTGTGACATGTTTCAGAAAAAGTATAGACGAACTCTTGTGGTACGGTAACATATATATATATATAAGGGAACCACAGAGTGAAAAAGCTAATTGTATGATTTTACAATTGATGAAATATTGATTTATTGTTAAAAATATACCGTTTCACTTTGTTTATTTACAGGTTGGAATTGGTTTAATGTTGATACAACAATTATCTGGATCTGCTGGAATCACATATTATTCAAATACCATATTTAGAAAAGCTGGTTAGGATATCAAAACTCTTACTAGTGTTTATTTATGATAATTATTTGTACTTTCGTATAGATTCTTAGTAATATTTAATTATTAATATATAGTATAAAATAAGTTTTTTAATGCAGGCTTTTCAGAGACACTCGGGTCAATGATATTTAGTGTGTTCGTGGTGCGTACCTTATAATTAACTTTATTTATCTAATTTCCTCAAATCTATATTGAGTATACCTTTTATGTTTTATTTTCTACTCTTTGTAGATCCCAAAAGCATTGATGGGTGTAATTTTTGTGGATAAATGGGGAAGACGGCCACTGCTATTGGTTAGATAAAATATTCAGTTAATATATATACATAAACAAGTAAATATTTGATGTCAAAAAAACAAGTAAATATTTTCTTTATTATAAAATAATTGATATTTAAAATATTTGCGTAAAGATTAAGAAAATATTTAATTTTTATTTTTTAAAATGAAAACATCATTTATTATTTATTTAAACACAATTCAACTATTGTTAAAACAAACTGCATATATATATTATTAAAACATAAGTATTTTTGGAATTTGTTTCCAAACACCTCTTATTTTTAAATATAAATTAAATATATTATCAAACATGTATTAAATTTGTTCCCACAACATTTATTAATTCTATTATAAATTTAAAAATTACAAATTAAACATATTTGGATCAATAACACTTAAATTATTTTTTATTTTTCTTCTAAAACATCAATTATTTTGAAACGGTAAAAAATAATATACTATTTTCTGTCTAATTATTTATATATAATTGTAAAAATTATTGTAGGCTTCTGCTGCTGGAATGTCAATCGGATCCTTGTCTATTGGGGTTTGCTTCACGTTACAGGTGACTCTTATTATTATCTTTATATTGGATTAAAATGTGATAATTAATATTATTACATTTTTCAGCTAATATTATTTTGTTAAAACATGTCTTTTAAGATTTTTGCTTTTGTTATGGGGATGAACAGGGAATGAATATTCTTCCTGAATTGACTCCAGTGTTCATCTTCATATTCATCCTGGTAAAATCATTCATTTAATTCATATTTATATTTTCTCGGTATTAACACGTGATAACAAATCGTAACCTACAAATCGAATATTTTGGTTAGGTCTACTTTGGATGTTTTGCCATCGGTGTAGGAGGGCTACCCTGGGTCATTATGTCTGAGGTAAAAATAACTTATTTACAAAATTTGAAAATTTAATTTAGTTATATTTAAAAACAAAAAATCAAGGGTGAAATAATGGATATTTATGAGAAAGAAAAACGTTTATTATGTTTGTGCAGATTTTTCCAATAAATATAAAAGTTTCAGCAGGGACAATAGTGGCATTAACCTCGTGGACCAGTGGCTGGTTCGTTAGTTACGCTTTCAACTTTATGTTTGAATGGAGCGCACAAGGTCCTTATTTTCTCTACTAGTATTTTTCAACTAATTTTGAATAACGGTTAACTAAAAACATATTTAGAGTGAAAACAAAATCTAAACGAAACATACAACTAATACTCAATACTATTATATAAAAAAAAAACTAAGACTAAATAAATAGGACATAATACAAGAAGGAAGACGGTTTTAATCATATGTGCTCGAATTTTGACATAGGTGTATTCGCACAAAATCTTAGATTTAGATTCACTAAGTAATCAAATATGTTCTTCTTTCATGTCATTTACTTATTGTTTGTTGTTTATAACAATTAAACAGGAACATTTTACATATTTGGGGCTATCGGAGTAGCATCATTGACTTTTATTTGGTTTCTCGTGCCGGAAACCAAAGGACAGTCGCTAGAAGAATTACAAGCTTCGCTTACGGCGACAACCTAAAGACACATTTATATTGCAGTTGTTTGTTAAAAAAAAAAAATTATGATTCAAATGGCTTTGCAAATAATAGATTTATTTTGTAATTATTATTAGCATATTCTTGTTAATGATATTATACCCTCTCTCTTTTTTCTCCTTTGCTAAACAAAGTCGTATCCTAATTTGAAGACAAATGTGTATAGATGTCTTACAATTAGGATATGTCCATTTAAAATTTGTGTTAAGTTATATAGATTTCCAATTTAAAACTAATTTGCAATTAATGAATTGGTCAAGTTCCTTTTATACTATTCAAGGTTACTTTCAACTTTTATTGTGTGATATAAAATATATATGTATATATGTAATAGACGGCTCAATATTTCTTTTGTAGACAGTAAATAGTCATCTAAAAACTATAAATATACTTAATGATAGATGAGTGATATGATATACAAAAACAGATTATAATATATTTTAACAATTTCAATTATATGGTTATTGTTTGCTTGTAACGTTCAACCGTTAAATCCGGAATTAGAAAATTCCACTAGCTAGTGGCATTAAGTTGGTATGATTTTCTATTTGCTTGGTCGGTCAAATATAATATGCTGAGGTTATTTACTCTTATCCATGACGTCTAGGGAGCCATTAACAAATTTGACAATCTATTTGATCTATTATAGTTTTTTTTTTCTTTCTGTGAAGTAAATTCACTAGACACGTCTTCCCATCGGGCATCGGTGCGTCACAAAATGAACAAAACTACAAAAGTCTCTTGTAGTTAAGAGGGTGCAGTTGAAGTAAAAATATTAAAAGGCCTACAAAATCATAGGAACCAAAAAAATGAAATAAGCGAAGCATGTATATTATTATTATTTGTTAAAAGTTGTACTTAAACTAAAAGATCAAAGCACACATGCATATTTTGTTTCTATTCGAACCCCAAATAAATAACAAAGTTAATCGCAAAATTCAAAATGGTGGGCCCAGAAGAATACTACTTTCCACTTATTTACTCTCAATTACTCTAAAATGCTTACCAATCACACCCTTAGGGTAACTTCATGATGAATGATATATTAAAAAAAATAAAAAAATCGGAAAAGATGCGTAATGTTATGCTTGATGAATAATTGTGAATGACTTTTGAGAGTAACGAATCAGCTATCAGATAAAGTATGACCTCGACGGAAAGACATTTAAATTAAAAATGTATATAGGAGTCCGACCACAAACAGAGACGATACTAATAGACAAAGCAATCATTCATTGAACCAGGACGCAACAAAAAGAAAGGCATATGTATAGTAAGATTCTGGGCGTTGTGGCCAAGAAACGTGGATGCTTTCAACTTCACCTAAATATCACATCAATCATTTTTGTAGGCTAGAAGATTTCGGTTGGCTCGGATCGAATTTTCACGATATCGAAGTAATGGACCTCAAACCAACAGTTTTCCTAGCAATCGTGTTTGGTTTGACCAAGATAATAAAGACTATGGCACAACTGTCGGCATGATGAGCAAGCATAGAATTTGCAAAATTCAATCAGTTTGGGTCTCACATCCAAAATATGTTTTGTATTTAATTTAAGGAAAAATCGTATTTTAAACTTTTAGAAAAAATTAGCAATTTAAACTTTGAGAGAATTAATACTTTAAATATTTAAAGTAATTAAACTAACACTTCAAACTTTTAATCTGGCGAATTTGTTCGCGCCGCCATAAAACGTAACGGAACAGTTAACTATGTTAACGGAATTCCATTAAATTAATTAAAACGTGTGATTATTTTATTATACTTGTAATTGAAAAAAAAAACTTAAGTAAAATAATAAAGACCTTACCCCGACAAAAAACAAATATTCCTTCCGTATCAGAAAGTTTGATTTTCTGGGATTTTATTCTTGTATCAAAAAATTTGATTTTATAGGTTTTCTATGACTTTTTATTAATTAATGTTAAGAAATTGTAAATTTTAAAAAATATTAATGATAATATTTAAATTTATTAAATTGCTATTGGTTCATAGTTATAGAAAAAATGTTTAGCGAGAGAAAATGATGTATTTATAACTAAATATTAATTGTTTTTTTAATCTACTCCCGAAAATCAAACATTGACTAATAAGAATCCCAAAATCGATTTAGGGTTATTGAGAGGTGAAAACACCCAGAAAATCGAAGAAGAGAACAATTCAAGGAAATCGATTTCCTCGATTTCAATCTCTCTCTCAACTCTCGTTATTATGAATTCGATGTTCAGTGCCATCGACGCCATGTGTGCAGAGATTATGGGGAAAGTCACGGTTCTTTCCTCCGTGTCTTATGTCTGCAACCGCTCTGAACGCAACGCTGCTTCTTCTGGCGGCGGCGGTCAAACCGCGTATTCGCTGAAGAAAGATGAAAAAGCTGCCAATTTGGCGACGAAGCAACCGAGGTTTGCTTTAGAGCTCGACGGAATTCTTTGCTTCGAGACCATTGTTCGTTCTTGATTCAACCAAGAAAACAAGATTTTGCTGAGTCTTTTTTCTTTTTTCTTTTTCTCTTTTTTTGTTCGATTCTTTTAATGTGAATACAATTTTGGGAAAATTCAATACAAATTTTTTCTGAATCATCCATTGGTGATTGATTCACCTGTTTTGCGGTTTATGTCTAATTGCTCGTGTTTCGTTTTCTAATTATTGAATTTGTATATATATTAAAAATAAAAATAAAGATTCTGTTTTTTGATTCTCTCTAAGCAAGAATCGGTTCCTCATATCATCTAAACACGAAAGAACCAAACTTTGAAAGAATCCTTCATTATAAATTTTAGTGGTTTATGATTTAGGAGACAAAAATTGGGGCTGTAGATGATCCCTGTAATAACATGAACATCATAATCATAACCTACACACTAATCATCCATAAAGAAGGAAGCTGAAACTATACATTACTTGGTCAAGAGATTTTGTAGTTTAGAAAGTGGTGTGCCAGATTGCTCCTTCGCCTTCTCCGCATCGTTGATGTACTTCAAGCATTCTTTCCACAGATTTGCAGATTCTGCTGCAGCTCCAGTCAAGGGTTTCCTGCTTGACCCTTCCACTCACAATCTGCACACACACACACACAAAAGTTGCCGTTTTAGTTCAACTTGATTCTTGAATCTGAATTGGTTATTTCGTGTGTCGTGGGCAATGGGAAATAGCCCGATTTTATGTTTTGACCCAAGGGTGTTCCGCAGCAGAGGCTTCTATCATCGATATGTTCAACATTGAGACAAATCGATTTCCTCGAATTGTTCTCTTCTTCGATTTTCTGGGTGTTTTCACCTCTCAAAAACTCTAAATAGATTTTGGGATTCTTATTTTTTGTTTTTTTGTCGGGGTAAGGTCTTTATTATTTTATTTTAAGTTTTTTTTTTCTTTTGTTCAATTACAAATATAATAAAATAAGTACACGTTTTCATTAATTCAACGGAGTTAACATTTCTGTTAACAATGCTTTATGACGGCTTTAACAAATTTGCCAAATTAAGGGTTTGAAGTGTTAGTTTAGTTACCTTAAATATTTAAAATGCTATTGTAATTCTCTCAAAATTTAAAATGCTACATTTTTATCCAAGGTTTAAAATGTGATTTTCATGATATAATCCATGATTGGTATTCATCCTTGTTAACCTCAATCTAAGCTGGCGTTCACCCATGGGCGCTAATCTAAAGCCCACTCTGTTATTATCACGCCCCAAGTCTAAACTCAGCCCAACACATAATTAAATTCTTCTTCTTATCCATTTTCTGTTCCTTTATTATTCTTCTTCTCTCCAATGAACTAAGTACTACTTTTTCCAACTCTTTTTTTTTTTTTTCAGATTTGAAAAGAATAAATAAAAAATGACGTTTTGTAGAACAAATGCCAAACTACGATTTAGGTAAAACTTATTAATTAAGGGGAAATTTGGGAATGAATTTAAAAGTGATGCCCAATTAAGAGGGAACTCGAAGGAGGCTTTGGGAAACCTATGCGATTAGACAAGACCATACATCTATTCCATGAAAATCTAATATCATAATTGCATGATTTACTCTAAAAAGCCTGTAACGAACTAATAATCTGGTAAAAAAAATAATCATTTTTGATATTTATAAGGAAGTGTTTCGAAAGGCACTGTTGGAAATGATATTGAAAACGTTTATTTGTGAGGCGGTATACAAACATTGTTTATGCATAGGAGCGATTCATGATTGAGAAAGAGAACGACCACCAAAACATGCATCGTGAGTTCGTGACAAGCCTAGCAGGTTTACAAATAAATTATAGCATTGGTGATGCACATAAAGCGACTGACCTAAGATGTTTTATAGCTAGAAGGTCGCAATATTCCAAGCATATATTTGGAGGAACATTACATTTTTTTCGGTCTATGATGGTGGTTTAGCGTCATATAATTATATGCTTGCAGAATTAATGAAAATGACATTACAAGGCTAAAATAGAATTGAAAACTGGCAGAATGAAAAATGATATATTAGGAAGAAAAAGAAAAGAGAGCCAATATTACGAAGGATATGAGTCGACTAGGCTAAGATTTCTAGTCTTCCAACTCAAAATCAATTGATAATGAATAGATTGGTCCAAATCCCTTATATACTATTAAAGATCACTCCCAATTTTTAATGTAAGATATTTATCTCACTCCTTAGAGATTAAGATTCATGGCTCAATAATCTCTATATCCGTAATAAACCATTCGTTATAATTTATAAAGACGGGAAGGTCCGATTAATGATCCACAATATGATCTGCAAAAATTTAAAATTATGAATTTGGACAATAATCGCTTTATATTGTTGGTATCGGATATTTAGACTTTTTTTAAAAAGTAACGGATATTTAGGATCAACTTAAAGTGTTAGCACGTGGAAGTTGGATTTCTTCTAAGGTTAATCCTCGAGTCTCAGGCACCAAACACCATGCGAAAACAATTACTAATCCACTCATCATGGCAAATATACTAAAAGTCCCTGCAATTAAAAGTTACAAAAATAAATTGAGAATCTTATATTTCATAAATTATATAAGAACTAAATATATATCCAAAGAACTCGAGATAGTTCCATCAAAAAATTACATCGAAAGTTTAAAATGAGAGAGAAGAAATTATATGGGTGTGTGAAATATATATATATATATAAATGTAAAAGTTTATTTGGTTATATAAATAAAATTAGGGTAAATAAAAATTTCTTTTGAAATTTGGTTTTGTAACGAATCTCTAATTTTGGTTAATAAGATACTTAGATAAAAAAGAACTAAATTTGGTGCAGTTTTTAAAGTAGTATTAACGTACCGGTTTGGCTCCAAATAAGCATAAAATTGAAGCAGTAGCTGACGATCCAACCAGTAAACCAATTCGCTATGGTTACTAAACTCCCAGCTACTACTTTCATGTCCATCGGAAATATCTTTAAAAACAAAAAAAAAAACAGTGAACATCTATTACAAAATAATATGACAGTGTATAAAAAAATTAGCAATTTAAGAAACTAAATTAAAAGTTTGCTTAAGAATGTAGTGTGCATGTACCTCAGACATTATAATCCATGGTAGAGCCCCTAATCCAGCTGCGAACATCATATTGAATGTCTGTTTGGATCATAAATTTGATTATATTTAATTGATCGATCACATTTTGAAATATACATAGAATCCATCACACTGAACAAAAAATAACAAGAACATATAGTAGTTTTTTTTTTTTTTTTACGATTATAACTTATATAACGATGTCCAGTTACTTGCTTCGGGTCAAGGTTAAATTTAAAATAATCCAGATACTTCAGCTGTATTACTGTAACTGAGAAGTAAACTAAACGAACAGGAAGACAAGAGAAGATTAGTAATAGTTTTTTTTTTCCCCTTTCATCATTCAAGTTAATAAATTCGACATCGCTTACCAATACTCCTATAAATGCCATAGTGGGAGTAAATTTTACAATCCCAGGGACACCTTTCAGTCCAAACGATAATGCAAGAGAGATACAACTTAAAGATAACCCAAATGCTGATGCCTGCAAATTTGTATATATTTTTGGTTAAAAAAAAGATATTTTTATAAAACTAATTAATCTTATAACAAACTAATAGAATTTCAATAAAAAAAACAAATTCTAACCATCAGAAGCGGTCGTCTTCCCCATCGATCCACAAGTATCAGACCCAATATAGCTTTTGGTACCTATCATGCCATAAAATCGAATCAATGATGTAATCATCGTAAGGACCAAAAAATTCAGGGGTCAAAGTGTAAATAACAACGAACAAAATAGACGGCTTATGAATATTTTATATATACGTACCACGACCATAGACAACACCGTCATTCCAATCCGAGAAGGGAATCCTTAAGAGTTAAAAGTACTAATTTTATCATTTATAACAAATATAATTGAATTACGTAATAATCACAAAAATATACATAGAATAGATTTATAAAATTTTACCGGCAAGTTCAAATATGTTGCCTGCGTAATAAGATACTCCTGCACTTCCAGATAACTGCTGCAGAAGCATCAAACCTACACCGATCTAAATATAATTAACCAAAAACATATATCGATTTAGTTAAATATATTTTATTCCAATTACTTTAATAATTTAAAATTTTTGTTGCTAATGAAAGAAACCCCTTTTCTTACTGTAAGTTGACGAGTATATTTCTTTTTGAAAAGACTTCGCATGCTGATATTCGCGGTAGCATCAACAGAAATCTACAAAATTCATATAAATATGAGTAATTTTTCCATGAAGAAAAATATAAAATAATCGGTATCTTTCTAGAATGAAATCTAGTTTCCTTAGTAATAATTATATAGAATTACTTCTATAAAATCAAATACTGATGAAAGTATTGGTAATTAAACTTAGCCAAAATTAAGCGTAATGTTCATATCTAAATTTCATAATGATTTTATAGTTTATTACGTATGTATACCATAATTTCACGAGTTTCCTTGATAACCTCAGCTTCTTTTCCTCTTAATTTCTGAAGAACAAATTCACACTCTATGTCGCGGCCTTCTTTTGCCTAAAAAAATCGCTTTTTTTTGCTTGTCCTTTTTTTAATAAAAGAAATTCAGATAAACTAATTAGGGAGATTTTTTAATATATATCATTCATATGACTAACCAACCATCTTGGAGATTCGGGGATGAAAAACAATCCAAAGAACTGTATCAAGCACGGAATAATGCCTGAAGAAGTTGAAGTCTGATTACTTAAATAATTTTATAGAAGAAATGAAACTTAATGATCAATAAGTAATATAGAAAATGAAAGTTTGAGACAAATAAATAATACTAGTGGGAGAGAATCACCGATTAGGGCTATCATTCTCCATGACATGGAATTTCCAAGGTAATATGCGGTTGCGAGCCCACAATTTTGCAACAGCTACAAAATATTATTTTTTGAATTATTAGCTAAACGTACATCAATATATGTTATCTATACATTTTAAGTTTGATTATAAACTAATTATATATATACATTACCTGGTTGCTAAATGTAAAAGTGCCTCGCACGTTTTTGGGAGTTATCTCTGCGATAAACACTGGAATCTATATAAAATAAAATATTAACAGACTGGGATTATTACAAGTTTAGAGATGGTAATTTATTCTTTTCGAATTAAAAATTAACCCAGAAAATAACTTAATTACCACGTAGCTAATGAGACCAACGCCAATTCCCACAAAGAATCGTCCGAAGTCTAGCCAAATAATATTCTATTGGAAGATAAATTAATCAAGATTATAGAGGGCAAGCTTATAAAGTAAAAATATAATTAGATGGCTTGTGACTCGTGAAGAAACCTCGGCTAGTGCAATTACAAGCCATCCACTTATGCAGAATACCTCGGCGAGCCACAAAGTCTAAGAAATAATTTAGAAAGAAAAAAATAAAAAGGTTTTAGAGGTATACGATTACATTAACAGAAATATTAAAAGCCTGTATGTGGGGTGGATTTAAAAAAACAGTGAATATCTAACCATTTTACGACCAAATACATCTGCACTTTTGGCGCTGAATATTGCACCGATCATTCCTCCAAAAGTCAATAGCGAACCAAATACCGAAAACTGTGAAATATACATTTAACAACAAATTAAAGTTATATTATTATAATCCTCTGAAATAATATTATTTTTTGGGTAAAATTTACGTGAAATAGTTATGAACATATAAAAATAAATATAGTGTAATAGATAGAGACTTACTTGTGCGATAGAAAGATCAAGATCTTCCATAATAGAGGACATTGTACCGGCGGTATAACCTAACTGATTCCCATATAGATAACTGAATACATGAATATTAATCTATATAAATCAAACACATGCACTTGGAATATTTTGTTTGCAAAACCCATTCTAGAATTCGAGAAAAGATGATTTGATATACTTCACAAAACATAAAGAAAATAAACAATTTTTTAAAAAGAAAAATCGTGGCTGGCGGTATGACCAGCCAATTCATTTTCCTTCTCTAATACGTAGAAATTTGATTTTGTCGTCTGAAGACTCTAAATCGATAGACTACGAAAAAACAAACCAAAATTTGATAGTAAACGTATATAGTTTCAAAATTTAACTATGGCCTTGATTGGTAGAACATTTAAAAAAAGTATTAAGTTTTTTATCAATCAATCAATTTTTGTTGATAAAATATTAAAAAAAATATTTAGAAGCTGCAGATGTTTCTACAAATGCTCCTCCTCTATGATTTCATATGAAATTTTTGGTAGACATTAATCTATAAAATATCAAAAAGATTTAAAATAATTTTATATAACTAATTTATTTTGTTAAATAATATCAAAAAAATATGTTTATATTAAAATGTAAATTTTGTACTTTTAAAATCAATATTTATCATTATTTTTTTATAATTAATTTTCAAATAAANTATATATAATATTTCACTATCAATCACTTAAAATATATATATTAATCAGAGCATACAGTTTCAACAAAATATTACTTCTCCCGGTTACTATGGTACTGCTCTATACGTCATACCAATCAAGTTCATGTCTAGCTAGAATTGTCACGCGCTCATGGTAATTTCCAATCGCTGATGGATCCGATTTCTTTTAAAATCAATTCGTTATACTGAAAAATTCAAAAGTCTTGTCTATCGACATGCAAATGACCACAAGAATATACACTTTTTCGTGTTTTTAATTGTATATTCACTTTTACAAACTTCTCTCCATTAACCACAAACATACGATTTATCGAAAAAAGTGTATTAGTAATCAATTTTTTTTTTTTTTTTTGAGAATTCTTCATATGCTCCACCATCTATTTTTTCTTACAGAATCTGGAGTATTCCAACCTTAGTGTATATATATATAGAGAGAGAGATGGGAATTAACATACTGCAATGCCAAAGGTGAAGGCGGCAGAGACAATGATGAAAGTGGTGAAGACAAGAAACGGAGTTGTATTTGCAGATGTTTCTTCTCTTTTTACCAATAAAAATCCTTTCTCAATACTACTATTCTCTCCCCCCATTTTCTTAACTCAAAGTATCAAATACTAGTATATTTTCACAAAGCTCAAAAACAAGAAGAAAAAAAAGAAGAACAAGAGAGATTGAAATAGTCTGAGAACTATGCTTCTCTTTATATAGTTTTTTTAAAATGCTTGGACTTCTTTCTTTACCGTATACATATATATTAAAAATTAAACACGAGGATGGTTACAGATTTGGAGTATTTCCATTGGAGTTTTTTCAAATGGGATTGTAGAATTTGTTGTGTTCAAATATTTGAGAACCTTTTCTAAAATTGTAGGATGTGTTCCTAAAAACATTTGTGGTGTTTAAGAAAAATTGTGATATTGTGAGGTATTATATTAATGGTTAGATTATGGTTATTACTATTACTATATATGATTTAAAATGACAAGATTATATACATTTTAGGTTAATCCCGGCCCGTACATTTTATATTGTTAATATAAAACACAATATCTAATCAACCAAATGTGTAAGAAATAAAAAGAATTTGAAGACTTTATAAATTGTGGTATTTTGAAGAATTTGAACACCTTTGAATGATTAAGTACAATTGGAAAGAAAAAAAAAGACTTTGTTCTTCTCCTTTTCTTCAACAATTTTGTCTTTTTTTATTGAATGTAATAATGTATACTTATAAGATGTGCGTGTGTCATGTTGCCACGTGCCAACCCTAGGCTTTCTTTAATATATACTGTATATATACTGTATATCCATTTCTTTGGCATGACTAGTTTGCTTGTATTGTTAGACTTAGATAACACATGTAAATAAGGGCGACTTATTCGAAAAAACAAAATCCGGAATTAAACCATTTAAAACTTTTAATTAGTTTAAATAAACTTTTAATACCTTTTTCTAAATTAAGAATACAGATGCTCGGGTGTAACTTGCTCTGATCCATATCATTAATGCTAAGCATTATAAACAACCAATCTGACAATCTAGTTGATATATTTTTTATTATCCAGCTAAGCAACTTCATCGACGCACGTCTTCCCATTGGTGGTTCGAAATTATTCAATTTAATAGATCTTTTTTTGTTTGGCGTCAACGAAATATTTGATTTCAAATTTAACTAAACCGGTCCACAAGGAGAATCTGGTACAAAGAGATAACTATTGTCTTGTCTACGTATAGGTGCTTTCGAAAGTGAGTCAGCCATCGAATTAAAATTCCTCGATACTAAGATGAAAGAAGTTTCTAAGAAAAACAAGAGATTTGAAATATGTCATGAAAGATTCCATAGATTTCCTTCTAAGAGTTAATTGTGTTGATTGCTCGAATCAATTGTTTCAGCCATTAATAGATTAAGTTGTATATAAAACTATATTTGATCGGTTATTCCTTTCGTGGTGTTTCAAGGTCACATGTGGACGTCAATATAGCCTCTTCTGATCATTTAGTCATTTTCCATAAAAAGGCCTTTCCGTTTTAGTACATACCAATTTTTATATCTCATAGAATAAATCTGATATGTTGTGGATTTGGTATTCTACATATATTATCAACAATAAAATTCGCATATGTCCTTAGTTTTCTATTTGTTATTTCAGAAAACAAGAATTAGAACTTAAAAGTATATGCGTAAAACTTTGAAACAATCATGAGTGTATATATAATAGATCGAAAGTTTATATATCTATATATATATATATATATATATGATAAGTAGGATTTTTCCTAATCAATCCTAAATATGCTCATGTCATTGTAATATTTTAGGTGTCAATCCAATCGGGGTTTAGTTCAATGCAACAAGAATGCAAGAAACTCTCTAAGTTAAGCAAACAAAGGAGATTTGGTTTTATCTAGCAATCTAATGATTCAAATTTAAACAAGCAAGTAATAAGCAATGCTAAACGAGATTAAGAAATTAATAAATGCAAGCTCTTGGATGAGGTTATTAACTTTGGGGACTTCAATGATCAACCTATAATGTCATTTCATACAATCAAACAATTTCCCTTAGCCTAAAACACTTAAACAAGATTAATCTACTCTCATGGCCTTAATCACTTTGCTAATTAACTAATCAAGAACAAACTCTCATTTGTGAAAAATCAATCAACAAGCATTAATCATAAATTCTAATAGCCCTAATACTCCTTAAACAACTACTCTCATAGGTTAAGAAAGTAAAATCTCTTATTTAGCTCTTTGGGGAATTTCATCGAACACATTGTGTGCATGAAATTTCTTATGATCTAGATTAACTCTATCAAGCCTAATCTAGCATTATGAACACTAAATAAGAAATGAGAGATGTAAACTAAGCCCTAGACATCATAGATCAATCACTAAATTCCCCTAATCTACCTCATCCATGAGCTCTAAAAAGAACTACTCACTAATCATGAAGAACACACCAAATCTCATGAAAGAGGTGTTGTTAATCATGATTAGGGATGTCAATCGGGCTGGCCCAGTTCGGCCCGGCCCGAAACCCGTAAAGCCCGCATATATTTGTGCCCAGCCCGAAAAAAAATCGGACCTATATTCTGAAGCCCGACCCGGTCCGGACAAGGCTCTAGGGCTTTTCGAGATTTTCTTTACAAACACAAAAATTCACAATTCTCAAATGAAAAATAATTAAAACAAAATATTTATCAAAATAAATCTAAATTAAAATGTATTATATTAAATCTAATTAAATTTAAAAGCAAAAGTTTGACAAAAAAACAAATAAAATTCAAATAAATTGTATTACCAAATAAAACATAAAATCAAAATATTTCAAATCTAAGTAGTAAAGTTTATATTAGAATCTCTTTCAACATCTTCTTAATCCTCATCACCATCAAGAGCTACTAGATAAAAAAAAGTAAAATAATATTAAGTTTTGACATGTATAAATCATATAGAAATGTTATTGAAANCAAGAAATGCGGTTTTGCATTGATTCCAAGAAGTGATGGAACCTTGGGGAAGGTTCTTTTCCCATTGCCTTGCCTTGTCCCCAAGAGAGAATGGGAACAACCTTAGCTTAAAGCTATCCTCCGAGACACCGTTCATCTTTGTCAATCCACAAATCCGGTCGAAGTAATCTAAGTGGTCAAGTGGATCTTCTACCGCCATGCCATGGAATTTGTTACCTTGCACCATGTTGATGAAGCTAGCTTTGACTTCAAAGTCATTGGTCTCAACCGGTGGGGCTTGGATTCCTTGGCGGTTGACATGGGCATTGGCCGCGTCTCCCGCTCCAACGGTGTTTTGAGCTCTAGCATCACAGGAGGGTGGTGGTGGGATGTGGAATTGCCCAACGTGAGCTTGTTGTTGCCCTTGACTGTTGTCCATGATCCTATAAAGAGAAAACAAAACTAGATAGATAGATTAGTAAACAAAGAAAATAAAAAGCTTGATCTCAAAAAGAAGCTTGATCGCCAATTGATAAGTAGGATTTTTCCTAAGAATCAATCCTAAATATGCTCATGTCATTGCAATATTTTAGGTGTCAATCCAATCGGGGTTAAGTTTAATGCAACAAAAATGCAAAAAACTCTCTAAGTTAAGCAAACAAAGGGGATTTAGTTTTATCTAGCAACCTAATGATTTAAACTTAAACAAGCAAGTAATAAGCAATGCTAAACGAGATTAAGAAATTAATAAAGGCAAGCTCTTGGATGAGGTTATTAGCTTTGGGGATTTCAATGATCAACATATAATGTCATTTCATACAATCAAACAATTTCCCTTAGCCTAAAACACTTAAAAAAGATTAATCTACTCTCATGGACTTAATCACTTTGCTAATTAACTAATCAAGAACAAACTCTCATTTGTGAAAAATCAATCAACAAGCATTAATCATAAGTTCCAATAGCCCTAATACTCCTTAAACAACTACTCTCATAGGTTAAACAAGTAAAATCTCTTATTTAGCTCTTTGGGGAATTTCATCGAATACATTGTGTGCCTGAAATTTCCTATGATCTAGATTAACTCTCTCAAGCCTAATCTAGCATTATGAACACTAAATAAGAGAGGAGAGATGTAAACTAAGCTCTAGACATCATAGATCAATCACTAAATTCCCCTAATCTACCTCATCCATGAGCTCTAAAAAGAATTACTCACTAATCATGAAGAACACACCAAATCTCATGAAAGATGTGTTGTTAATCATGATTAGGGATGTCAATCGGGCTGGCCCGGTCCGAAACCTGTAAAACCCGCATATATTTGAGCCCAGCCCGAAAAAAAATCGGGCCTATATTCTAAAGCCCGGCCCGGCCCGGACAAGGCTCTAGGGCTTTTCGAGCTTTTTCGGGCTTTTCTTTACAAACACAAAAATTCAAATTCTCAAATGAAAAATAATTAAAACAAAATATTTATCAAAATAAATCTAAATTAAAATGTATTATATTAAATCTAATTAAATTTAAAAGCAAAAGTTTGACNACCTCCAGTAGACATATAAGTCATCTGGCTACAACTTTTATGAATATCATTGAGGCTTAATCGGACTGGAACCGCTTCGTTCTGTCGGTACAAATGGGTTGGTCTGCACTGCCGTGTTTGTACCGAGCCGTAGTACCGACCCAGAACGGGTCGGTACTAATCTTCCTGAGCCGTCATGTCAAGCTGAGATGGGTCGGTGTTTCCTCCTGTTCCGATACCGATCCAGCATACCGACCTAGAACGGGTTGGTACAGTCTTCTGGAAACTCCATTCTTTTTTTCGGCGGTCAGACGGACATACTCTCAGTAAATCGGCCATATCTCACGAACCACATATCCGAATGACCTGATTCCAACTCTTCTGGCAAGCTAACTCACTCCTCTACAACTTTCAGGAAGACTGTTGAAGCTGATTCAGATCGAAAGGCCTTCGTTCCGCAGGTTCGTTTGGACGGTTCGGATGACCCTTGTATTCTACTTTGGTCCATTTCTCCAAATATACCCAAATTGCCTCCAATCACCTAGAAAATACTCCAAAACATGCAAGAACTCACTAGGACCTAATGCAAATGTCCTAAACTCTAAATGAGGCATAAATGCAAGACAAAACTATGATTATGCATGCAAATGACACAAAACTCTAAGTAAAATATATGCTAGAACATGTAAAATATGAAGATATCAATATATCGTATTTATTTAAACCACACAGACTAATATATGGTGCGTAGGTTTTTTTTTTTGGGTCGTTTGATTTATCATCTAAAAGATATTTTTAATTTTATTATCCACAAATGATGATTTTATTACTCACAATGGAGGACGAGCAGTTCCAAAGACGGCTCTACAATAGCAACACAAAGATTCACGGTTTTTTTTTTTGAATTGAAAGATTCACGGTTTACGATTGCTAGTTTTGCGATTTACCGTTTCTTGGATTGAATAAGTAAATAAGAATTATGAATAGTTAAGTAGAACGGTCATAATTAGCATGTATTATTATTTTGTAATTACATCACCATTGCTTGAATTTCTTCCAAGGTTCTACCTTGCTTTCAGGAACAAGTTTTGCTATGAAGATAATGGCCCATACACAAAATTATATGCACCTAAAAGTATAAATGGTCAGTGCTAAAATGTTAGGTGAAATAAAATCTTCAACCGACAACGCTAAAAAGGACCGAAACCTAAGGAAAAAATTAGGTTGACATATGTCATGAGTGTCTGGTCAACCACTAAAAGATCTAGATAGATGTCAGATGAATGGTCAGTATCCATCAGTGTTAGTGGAAAGTCAAATCTTTTACAACAGGGGTTTTGTTACTGTCAAGAAATCTTGATTAATTTAAAGAGATAAGAGATTTGGGGATATCCATAACCCGAGTTACAAGAAAAGTGTTGACGTGCCGATTCTAAATTTCTAATCCGAATGGAATTAGGGTTTATCCGTATAAATTAAATCCTAATGGAAGTAGAGTTTGCCAACGGCTATAAATATGGAGACCCGAGAGGATAGAAGGGGCCACAAAATAATAAGCTAAGAAACCCTAAAAGCTTGTGTGCTCTGTTCCCAGATTAAACTATTTATAAAATGAGATGATTGCAAACAAAAAA